>JAQFVV010012417.1:9006530-9149030 GCA_028023455.1 Epiperipatus broadwayi
AAGTAAACCAAGTGTCAATAACACTAGGTTATAATATATATATACTGCACCCACTCTAAATAATAACTGACTATTTTGTTTATATATTTTTATTTATTATTTGTTAAATGTATGCAGAAAATAAAAATATCAGCAAATGACTTCATCAATACATAATTTAATCTATTAAATCTTTCTAAAAATAAAATAATTTTATAGTTTATTATGATAGAAAATAAACTAACATTTTAATATATTGCTTATTAAAAAATTACAATTAAAAGAAAAATTTGCATGTGATTATTATATTAAGGTGTATTGTCAATCACTATTTATTAGATAACTATATAATCTTTTTAAAACAATTGAAAAATAAAATAAGCTAGCAAAAAATTCTTTTAAGAATATAATAATTCCAGGTTTAAACTTAGATCAAGATGGTACAATATATATGATAAATCTTTATGTTGCTGTGATAATATATATCTCTGCATTGACTACAAATTGAATCCAGGCTTAAAATCATTCCAGATAATCACCCAATATTGAAGAAGAAATAAATATATATCACATTTATTTTTACTTAAAACAAAAATAAATTCTGCTCTAGACCTTATTACCAATGTTTGGCAAATACATTGAGTGACTACTTTTTTATTGTTAATCTTTAAGGTTAGAAAAACAGGCAAAACTTTGTATACATATTGTCACTCAGTGCAAGCTAGAGTAACCCATGGATGCCAGAAGACTTGTGCATAAAATCCCCATCTAGTGCCTACTCATCCAATATCCCCAGACTAGTTTATGACATATGGCCTTCATCAGTGAGTAGCCTTGGATCTGAGAGCACTGCACCAAGATCTTCGGGTCTAATGCAACTCTCCAGCAGCCACCTTTTATCCCTACTTAACTACAAAACTATGAGTCTTAGATTGAAAATAAATTGAAAACACTATTATTTTCAAATGTACGCTCATTAGCTTATATAGTCGAGTTTAATACTTATACATTTTGGTGACTTTGGTTTTTTAATAACCATAGACACCACTATTATGCAGGATTAGTTTTAAGCCAATAAACATCATATCATCACCATTTCTAATGCTTGCTTATAACTGTTATTAAAATTGAGTGCAATACATGTAGAGTTTTTTCTGTTTTAATAACAGTTATAAGAAAGCATAAGAAATGGTGATTATGTGATGTTTATTGGCTTAAAACCAATCCTACATAATAGGATAGTGGTGGCTATGGTTATTAAAAAACCAAACTCACCAAAATGTATAGATACTGAACTGAGTTCAGACCTATGTGACTATATAAGCTAATGAGAATCTTCCATTTCAAATACATAGCCATATTTCTTTTTAATATTGAGTTATTTTTACTAAAAAATATTTTAAACAAATGTAATTCTATAATTAATTTCATCCATTACATTTCCATCTGTAATACTAATCAGACCAAGATATTTTTAGTTGTTAACTTCTTCTTCAAACTTATTATCAATCTTTATTTCCTTGTTTTAAGGAAATTCATTAAATATTATTTTAGTCTCTTTTTAACATTTACCTTTAATTCTACTTTTTTATTTTTATTTGATAATGCAACATTTTCTGAAGTGATAAAGCATTATTTGCAAAAACAACTATATCATCTGCAAAATCTAGATGACTTAAATTATCTCCTTAACTTCCTATTTTAATTTACAAAATACTTTGGTTTTAAAACTTTTGGAGATATGGAGCCAAAGCTGTTACATGCTCTTCTCAATTTTAATCTTTTTAGTGTTATCATGTAATGTAATTGTTGCATTTTTATAAATATTCTTCAGAACATGACAATATCCTGATGACCCAATGCTTTAATCATTAAAGAAATGCTTATAGAATCAATTGCCTTTTCATAGTCTATAAATACAAAGCATAATGGAAACTCATATTAATTTGTCCTTTCTATAACTTCAATAGTTGGATATGATTCATTAGATATGATCTACTGTACTAAAACCAGTTTTAAATCCCGCTTGTTCTTTTGGTTGGTTACAATTTCAACATTCATTGTAGACAAGTTGTAATTATTTTGGTAAAAATTTTGCACAAAATTGATAAAAGACTGGTAGGTCTGCAATTTCTGATATCTAATTTATTATCTTTTTTAAATATTAATATTAATACTGCATTTTTAATCATCTGCACATCTTTATTATTTAGACATTGGGTATATAACTTGTCAAAAAATTTTTATTTCTTCATCTGTTTTTTTAAGATATTGATTATAATTCCATCATTACCTGGAGCTTTCCCCTTCTTCATAAATTTAATTGCATATCTCAATTTTTCATTTAAAATCTTAGGCAATTCAGAAGATATAGTAGTTGTAGAAGATATTTTTCTTTATTCTTTATTGCTATATAATTCTTGATAGAACTCTTTTACATATTTCATAAACTCATCTCTTTTTTTAATAATAGTTCCATCTTTTTTCTTATTGCAAAAATAAGCTCCCTACCAATACCAAAATTGTGTTTTACACTCTTGAGACTTTTTTTCTTTTATAACTTTCCTTACTAGCTCACAATTATACTTTCTTGTATCATTATCAACTCTTTTTTATATCATTTTACAAAATCCAGTATATTCAATTTTTCTTAATGCATTATTTTTATATAGTTTTATATTGCTTTTTTTTTTATAAACTATCTTGTCTCACTAAAAATTTTATTGGTCAGTTGTTACTTTTTTGTACCAGTTGTCTTTGTTGCAGTTTTTAAAAGTGTACCAGTTATCTTCCTATTGATTTGGTTCAAGTCTAAATCATGTTGAAAGTCTGTTAATATTTAAAAACAATTTGCAAGTTCTAAGTAAAATTCATTAGAATGTTTCTGAAGATTAGAAATATCAACTGTGAATACTGTTTTTTTTAATAACTTTTGTCTTTCTAGTTTTTCAGTAACATATATCTTATATCTCAGTAATCAATGATTATTTTCCTGTATTGAATTTATTAAGTTACAATCTAGAAATATATATTTCCTGTAGTCAAAATATAATCCAATTGTTCTGTACCTTTATTGGGATGCTTCCATGTCCATTTCCATTTAACATTTTTTTCAAAAAAAGAATTCATAATATAAAGGTTGTTTTTGTCTACAAACTCTACATGTCTATATCCTCTCTCATTTCTATCACAATAACCAAATTTATCTAGACCACTTTCATCCTTCCATTGTTTACCAATTATAGCATTAAAATCTCTCATGATAATTTTAAAATATTGTTTGGTCTGTTCAAAAACCTTTTTACATTCATATTAAAGTTCTCTACTTCTTCATTACAAAGAGAACTTGTTGGGATAAAAACTTAAATTATCTTCATTTTATATCTATTAAGTTGAATAACTAATCTTGCAACTCTGTCTGATACACCAACAATATCCACAATGTTGTACATCCAGTTTTTATTTACAATGAAATGTACTTTCAATGTTTGTGCTTTGCAGTGTAGTACATGTCCACTTCTTTTCTTCTAACTTCACAAAGTCCAGTTATATCCCATTCAATATTCTTCCAATTCTTGCAATATATTGAGTAATCACAGAAACTTAATTACAATATGCTCAAAATTATGGTATTGTTGTAAAAAATTGAACTTAAATTGTTTATGAAATATTCTAAAGGATATAAAAAATAAATTAGTAATGACTATAAAGCTAAAGTACAAAATATTTTTTTTAAACTATAGAAAAACATGTTCATAATATACCCTTTAATACCACATTTTATTTTCTTTATTTATATTTTTCCTTTCATGTTAGACTTCTAAATCCAAGATTTATAAAATTACAAAAAAAAAACCAAAAAAAAAAAAAAAAACCACATCATTAGACGACTCTAATAAACTTTAAATATTATGAACTTGCCCTGATTGTCTTAAATCAGGAAAGATTCTAGAATCAGACATGACATCATACTTCCAGAGTTTCTAAAACATTTAGGTAAATAATATTTAATTTATAAAGCACAGACAGTATTTGAAATTAAACTGAGAGACTGCAAACCTCTTGCACTTATTAGCCAATCAGGTGTTATTAATAGCGATCAAATCATAAATACAAATGTCTTGTATTTACGATTTGATCGCTATTAATAACACCTGATTGGTTAATAAGCGCGAGGGTTTGCAGTCTCCCAGTTTAATTTAAAACATTTAGGACAAAGCCAGAATATATTTGACAAAACTATTCAGTAACATTATTTATATAGAATCTATTCTAGAAATTTGGCATAAAAGTATAAAATTGTAACATTTCTTAAAATCAAATAAACTTAGTATTGATCTAAAAAAATATTGTCCAGTATCACTATTATGTGTTTTCTGCAATCATTAACAAGAGTTTTACCAATAGTCAAGTGTCTTATACCCATCGAGCATGCTGGGTTTATGTTGGAAAGAAATTGATGTGAACAAATTATTTCTTTAACAATTCACATGAAAAAAAGCTTTTAAAATAAATTAAAAACTGATTCTTCATTTATTAATTTAACACAGTGGTCTTCAACCTTTTCATACCTGCGGACCGGTAAAAATAAGGATAAGGTTTCGTGGACTGGCAAAAATAAAGATAAGGTTTCATGAACCAGCAGAAGTTTATAGATAAATTTTCTTAAAGATGTAAACAGCTTAGCCTTAGATGAAGTTATATATATATATATATATGGAGTTTGTATAATAAAAAAACTTTTTTTTTTTAATTTTGAATTTTTTTAGAAAAGTAATAAAAAATTTAATTCTATCCCCCCCCCCCCATCAACATCTGTGATAACTAGAAAAACAAATTAATTTATGTATGACTGATTAAATTTTGTTCTGTTTCTTTTTTTTTAATCAGGTAAGAGTGCGATGAAAAAAATAAATAAAAATTGTTTATATTAATTAAAAGTTTAAAGACTTATTATTTTGTTATTAAAACTTTCTTGCCAGTCTATCGCAGACCAGCAAAAAACTTCTATGGCCCAGCACCGGGCCATGGACTGGTGGTTGAAGACCACTGATCTAACATCAGCTTATAATTCTGAGTGAAAAAATGGTCTAAAACTTTTTAAAATTTTTAAATGCCGGAATACAATTAATTTATTGACAAAAATGACAGTAATATAGACAGAATTTTAGAGAACAGTTTTCCTTAGAGTTCTGTTTTCTCACATATTATATTTAATATATCCATCAGTTATATTCCCAAAACAGAATGCAGGGAATTCATTTTGTGGATGATATTGCTTTGATTTCTCAAAAGTGCATTTTTTTCTAAAGAGAAAAGATCTTCCAAAAAGAATATGAAAAGATGCAAGGTCTTTTTCAAGGTCTAATGTCATATTCTTAATCCAATAAAGAAAATATGCTCACTTTTTCATTTAAATGACAGGGAATCATCTAGTAACCTGAATATAATCTTTTGCAATAATATATAATAATGTAATTATATCCCAAGCTATTTAGGCATTACCTTGGGTTACAACTTATTTTCTTTATTTTTCTAAGCTTAGATTAAAATTAATATTTAAAAACAATTTCTTTGGAAAGTGAACTGATACTACTTTGAGTTATGATCCAAGTACTTTATGTACAGTTTCCTTAGCATTCTGCTAGTAAATACACCTGGGTCTCTTTTTGTACAGATTTTTTAATGCGATTTTGAAGTTATGTGATTTATGTTTCTTCTTAATATCTTTTTATGCCATTTTCTTTTATGCAATAAAGAAGTTCATATTTTACTTAAAATTGGATTTTCTTCTTTTTATATACACACATTATATTTTACATACTTTAACTGCCTGTTGGGAACAGGTTTGGCAATAAATTTAGATACTGTAGAAGATTTATAAAAAGCAAAAATGATTCAAGAAAATATTCAACTTTCTAATCAATTGGACAATCATTTTCTTGTTGATGATATGAATTATGAATGAGCTTTTAAATTCCAATGAGAACTAAATAGTTGTATGTCTGGATATTGCAAGTTTCATAAACAATTAGTAAAATCAGCTTCTCAAAGTTTAATCACTGATTACCTTAGACTGAACATTTTTTTATTGGCCAAGTGAATTAAAGTTTTAAATTTTTGATTGGTTCAATTACAGAATCAGCAGTAAAAATATATTTGTCTTTTAATATTAGATTCATTTGCAAAGAGAAAATTAATAATTTGTCAGATTATGAAAGTGAACAAAAGTTTTTTGAAAAATAAATTTCTATTTATAATTATAAAAATATTCTATAATGGAGAATTTAAAAAAAATGTTCATAACATATTAGAAAATGCTGTGTACGTTGTTGATTATTTTTTCAATTTATGTTCATATAAAAGTAAAGAATTTTTACTAAAATCTTATCTATTTTTTTAAAGTAATTATATTTTCAGCATATTTTATCAAAATAATTTATAATATGTAAAAAAATTACAAAAGAAATACACTAAAATATACATTTTCATTTTGAATATGAAAACAAAGAACTTTGGAGCTGTTAAAATTCTTGTCAAGCCCTCCCTTTGGTTCAAAATGAGCAATAACAAATCAGTGCCTTACGGTACATTTTAAGCTTTAAAAAGACCATAAATTCATTACAACAGCACAAAAAATGATGGTTTTAGAGTGACTTGAAGCCATGAATGAAAATTTTCAGTTGATGCACCTGTTTGGTTAATTAAACATGGCATGAGACTGAAGTTTGCACTAATTATATTTCCTCTTGTGATGAATCTGATTTCTTACCAGTTCACAAACAAACTGCATATTTTCAAATAGCAATAATGATTAAAATATGTATGAAAAAAATGCAAAATAAATTACACATAAAAACATATTGTTTTGAATAAAATTAAATTGCTAATAAAAAAAGTAAAAAAAGTTTGTCTTGTATCAATTTTTTTTAAATATTTAAATTTTTTTATTAGCCATGCTTTATTTCCTTATTTTTTAATGAGAATTTTAAAGTAATTTTAGCTTGCTGCTTTGCTTTTATGCGATTTTTGAAAATTATGGAATGTATCCCACATTTTTCAATGTAAGTTAAGATTATTTTTGTGCAATTTCTTTTATGTGGGTTTTTTGCAGACCCTAGCTACCACATAAAAAGAGATCCAGGTGTACTGTGCCATTTTTAAAAAAAATAGTTTAATACCAAACTTCTGGATTTTCAATTAAATATTACCATGAGAAATATTACTAATATATTCAAAGTCTATTCCTTTGCAATGGCTTTTTGTTCTTTCACATATTTCTATCCCAGATATCAGATGAAAAGTTGTTTCATTGAAAATGTATTGAAAGCTGTTTTCCAATATCATTTAAAATAGTTTCATCACTTTAAACTTATCTCAAAGAAAGATCCTCTTTTTGGATATTTAACTAATAATTTACAATTAATGTTTACAGCACAAAATAAGGAATTTTTATGATGTTCCAAACCAATGTTTTTCCCCTAGATTTAACAATAAATCCTACTGGATTTGATCTTTTAGACAATTAACAAATTTAGCATAACCTACTGTTATTGAGGTTATCTGCTTTTTAAATAGAATTTACCAATAACTAGTCTATATAGATATGGGCAAACACAAATTATCTAACACTTAGTTAATATTAATAACTGCTTGATCAATAGCTAAAGTGACTCTTCAGGTTTTTTGTAATAAAATTTTGTTAATAATTAAGCTGTCAAAAAAAAACCCCATATGATAAATTATAAAGTTTTCTTTTTTTTTTGTTTTTTTTTTTAAAAAAAATAGTTATTATTATTAATAAGAATTTTTTTTTGTTATTTTCAAAATTAAAGTCATCCAAAATATGTTTGTATTTGTGTATAAAAGATGTACAAGAAAAGTTTTGCAATTTTTTTTTATATAATTTTGTGGTACTTTAGTATTAGACCTGCTGTGATGAAACTTGACCTCAATCCGAAATCTAACTCTAACCCAGTATGGCTGTGATATTTCACAGCAGATCTAATATAATAAAGTACCAATTTTGTTTTTCAGTACATTATTAAAAACATTATTTTAGTATTTTTTACTGGTTTGGAGGCTATGTGTATTTGACTATCCAAGTAGCCATATTGTGAACATTATAAATAAGTTTAATCCTGCAACTTTTAGATCCGGAATTTGCCACTTTACTATTCCACATGACATCTTCGGATTTGTAGATATATATATTAATACGTCAGTAAATACTAATTTCGACAAATTAGTTTTGAAAAACTTGGTGTCATTTCGTATTGACCATGGTTTAAATCCAACGGGAAATATTGATCCAAGTTTTATTAAAGTTAATTGGTCTCTGTCAACTATCTTGCAGCATTAGCTCTATATTGTGCAATATATATATATATATGCAGACACACGCGTATAAAATATTAAAGATGTACATTTAAAACTTAATGACGATTGTATTTTAATATTTTATAATTTTACTATTTGACTAGTCATTTATTACATTAAATAGAAAATACTTGTAGTTTTAAAATCTAATTATATTTTGTTTATATAAACAGTTGTAATTTTGAATAAATTAGGACAGAAACATATAAATTTTAAATGATTTAATATTTAAAAACTTTTGAAACTATAATATTAATCAAGATAATACATTTCTCAATTAAAACGCATTTCTATTAGATTAAATCACTTTTATATAGCGAGCAACATTATTACAGTTTACATTATAATCGCCATTTCAGTCGAGCTTTGACGCATCAAGTAAATGTTTCTATGACAACAATATCATGGTAACTACTTCAACAGCTATTATACTATACTTTAATTCTTATTTGCCTTTTAAATAAGTGTAAAGCAACTTTTTGAGAATTGTTGTCTATATAATATCCAGGCATAGGACTAATCAAAACGATAAATAATGTACGAATCCTATGATAATATTTTAGCTGTCTGATTCTTAATTATTATTAAATTCAATCACTATAACGTGATTACAAAAAACAACAAAAAAAAAACCCAAAGCTTTGAAAATAATATAATTCATCAGATATAAATATTATAATAAAAAAATTATCTGCTTTTAAATGTTTACATTTCAGAATGTATATACAGACATACATAGATTTATTTACATATATAAATAATGAACCCAAAATAATTAACCACCTACCATACTAACGTTATATTCTTGATATCATTCAATATAATAATGGAAGAGCATAGCAACAGATGATTTTTTTTGTTATAGCTAAAATCTAACAAGGTGAAATAAAATATCTAACAGAAAATTGATATCACAATAAGAATTGGAGACAATGCCTGATATGACAAAGCTTCAAACTGTTGATTTCTTATAATAGATTAATAAATAAAATAGCTGAATTGTTTTATGCTTTTATATTGACAATCTCAGAGGTAATAATTGTCATTCACTAGATATAAGACAACAGAACTTATAACCACGTGTTGGCAGAAATCTATGCTTAATGAAAAAGAATGATGACTATTAAAATGAGTTATATTCTGTTGTATTTTGTAAAAATTGAATGCAAGTTTGTGCACTCCAGAAAAACTAGTATTTATTCGAGTTGTTGTTTTTAGATCAGGCACTGATAACTGAGGAATTTAATTAACGCATTGACATAATGGCAGACGATAATTCCAAGAGATATTTGCTGATTGCAAATATTTCTAGATAAAAGATGTTACCTTATTGGATGGTGTGATTAATTTCTGAAGTTATCAGAAAGATATAAAAAGATTGGATAACAACTAGGCAGGGTAGTATAGAGAGTATTAGAGGCAATATTTGAGTGTAGACGTTCCTGTTCAATTCCAGTAGGAGACATCTCGCATCAGTGCTTTTGGTTAAAGACCAGTGCCCAGTGGAAATGTAGTCCACGGGTATAACTGAAGGAGATCGCAGCCTGAGGAAACTGTCTGGATAGCAGCTGAATAAAGAGTTGAGTTTCCAGCGGTTTTCAAGTGGAGTTACTGGTAGACTGTTGCAGAGACAGAAGCTGTAAGAAGCTTAAGGTCAGTCGCAGTGCTATACTATGATGAGTTCATGGACATCTAAACTGGACTGGGGCCAAGGTGTGTGTAAACCTTGCCCATTGTGAACCATTTTTGTAGCAGCCAGCCTGAATGAACATCGAGGGAATTGAACATTGGTGAACTGTAGAAACAGAGTGAGTACAGAGTGGTATTCAGTGAATTTGAGCAGAGAATCCGTTGCAAGAGAACAGGTGGGAATTGTGACTTAAAGTAACGAGTTCGCAAATTAACTTTTGTACCCAGTAATTGAAGATTCAATACACTGCATATTCAAAATCCACAATAAGATAAACTACTGCAGTCAATACACATCTAAATACTATCTTATATCTAAAAATAATTTGTTGTATTCTTCATCAGCAAATAATTATGGCTGTACTTCCAATTCAAAGCCATTAGTTTTTGATGCGAATGCTATAATGCATAAGCATTGGTATTACCAGAATTGGTTAAAATATATTTAGAAATATGCTTAATGTTCATGGAAATCACTGTTTACACTTTTCTTAATTACTAAAATGATTTATATTAAAGAGTACCAAAAGATATGACAACCAACTCCTATTTGGTTCAGCATGAAATAATATTGGAGATCATTTATCTTTTTCATATGTATGTGATCATGTGTATTGGTTACATAAGATGGATTGGATAGATGTATGAAGCTTGAAAGTCTGTGTTCAACTCCCTTTTAATTACAATCAGAATAATAATTTTTATTTTTCATTTTGTTGGATATCTAATAAACAATTATTTTTGATAAAAGTGAAATTAAATATATTAATGTTATATATAAATTTATATATTTAAAAATGTACATACATTTTATTATATAAACACACACACGCACATATATATATTATTCCATTTATTACATATAATATAAAATTTAATTGATAATTTACATAATTTTAATATATAATTTAACTCACACAAACTATCATATATCTGAAAAGTATAATGATGACTAATTTTACTGCAATTAAAATATTGTTATATAATTAGATATTACTACATTATTATATATTATTTATGTATTATATACAAAACTAATCTAAAATTATATACATGTAAATAAATAATATTAAAAAGGTTATATGATAATAATAAATATTGCGCAGATTGAAATTAATCTCTGATAATGCATTGATTTTGTAATTATTATGAATCTCTGTGCACTCACTCATCAGTAAGGGTTTTAAAAGCTTATGTGAATCACTTAAATTAGAGTGTTTTTATATATACACCAACCCTTACTGAGTGTGCTTATATCAGGACTTAAGTCACTTGCATGTCTGACATTGTAATTGACAATTGAGTTGTACAAATTTAGTTAATCTATCACAAGAGATAAACAGTCTCATTTTTAACTACCTGCAACTAGACATATATTGTAATGGGATTTGCCATTTTCCATATATATATCACACATATATATATAACCATTTGTAAGATTGCGTGTATGTATATAACACTACACATATATGCGTAATTGTTAAAAAAATATTTATTCTTAAAGTATTTCGAAAACTATACTCCTATTTCTTGTCCAGCATATTTATGAGCATCAATTTATGACCTCAAGCACCAATCTAATATTACTATAAGAATTATGCTAGGAGAGCTGGAATACCAATATGGAAATGCCCTTGACTAGCTCACTCAGGGCAGGTGATTGACAAATCGAAGGAAATCTACGAATGGTTTTTTTTTTTACTATACTAAAATATGTTTGATATACTATTATAAATTCCTTATATTTTTATAAAAACAGTCATAAATAAACAATACAAATAAACATATACTTCATTTAAAAATTTTGTACAATATTTTATTTATACTATGAATAAATATTATTTGATTTTGTGCTCTTTATTTATTGGGAAAAACGCATGTGTACACACACTGCCTGGATATGTATAAAATCAATAAATAAGACATATATCAGGTTCATACTAGTAAGAAAAATCATTTCTATTTCTTTGATTCTTTTTTTCAAAAGTTTATGCATATCGTTCATGATAAGAAAGTTTGTAAAGAAAGTTTGTGAAAAATTAAAAAAAAACAGATGCTATCTGAAACACTAAATATTATATTGTTGAATGTGCACATGCCTGAATTGCTTTTCTTCCCCGGGGAAAACAATAGATTATCAAAAGTGAAAAATTTCATTCATTTTGAAATTTTTTATAGCACTTGATGTAATGACGATCAAATTGGATTATTTATTCTAGCTGTCCTATTCCATTCCTTTTTTGAATTTAATTTAGTCTTTGGAGCAATTAGTTTCTATCTTCAACGGTTATCCTTCTTGCAGCCATCTTCGGACCTTCATGGGGCAGGATTGCACTGCCTGGCATGCTTACACTTTCTTAAGCCAGTTTGCACACAATTCTATCAGCCATTTTTAAAACAATTCTTCACTGCAGCACTCTAGTAAAATCAGCAATAGAATAATCTCTTTAGCAAGTTTTACCCCTCAAAATCTGGATTCTTTTTGAACAAAAACTTTTTATATTATTCTGCCCAGCAAAATATATACACGTGTTTCCATAAAACAAAGAGCACAAATACCCTCACTTCTGTTAATTTTAACTTTTTTTAATCCCTATCAAGTTATAAATATAAATATATATATATATATAAAATCAAATTCAATTAATTGGGCTATATTGACACATATATAGGAAAGTTTACTTTTGAAACAGGGATCAAACTTAGCCCCGTTTCAATACCCCACTCCCAGAAGCCTTTAAATGTGGTCTACGTGTTTGAATGGCATATATATAAACCAACAAAACTATATATGCATGTCCTAAAATCAATTTTATTTGACTTTCACCCTGTAGCTATAAAAACTAAGAGTAACTGACTATCAGCCTAATGATATACTCTGGATCTGACCACAACTCATGAGCATACAACATTCTATGAACAAATACAGCCAACTCTACCCAACCTGCTTGGTTACACAACCACAAAATAACAAAAAAAAATGTAAAAAAAAATTCTTTTTTTTTTTTAACGAGAAGGCATTTCCTAACCACACTCTGCTGCTTCCAGGTCTTAGGGGTGTGGGTAACTAGAACAAATGCCTGATTCTTATTCGAATTTTCCAACCACGTCGGGAATAAAAAGCAGCTATACACAGAATGCAACACACCACATGCCCGATCCAACAGCCAATCCCATATCCCCCCATCAGAATTAGACCACTTTCCTCCCAAAGCTTCACAGCCACAGTTTATTTATTCTCTATGCTTACAAACCAGCAAACACAAATGTATAAACCATTACTTTATATATGTCAATATATATAGCTGCCCCTATAATAACTATGATAAATATTTAACCCACAACCTAAAAAAAAAATAAAACAACAAAAAAAAAACTTTCAGGCCTACTTTCCCTCCCCCGAAGCACTATGCTGCATACTTAACTTTCCTAACTAATTCACTCCATTGCCTATTTTCCGATTTTTTTATATGCTAAACCACTATATTTTTTCTTACATTTTTCTCCCTTTCTTCATACTTAATCCTTATACTCCCTCCCCATATTCTCCATTCTTCGAAAGCCCTTAGTTGGGACACCATTGTAACGGGATTTTCCATTTTCCATATATATATCACACACATATATATATAACCATTTGTAAGATTGCGTGTATGTATATAACACTACACGTATATGCATAATTGTTAAAAAAAGTATTTATTCTTAAAGTATTTCGAAGGCTATACTTTCTCTTCCAACATATTTATGAGTGTCAATTTATGACCTCAAGTGCCAATCTTATATTACTATAAGAATTATGCTGGGAGAGCTTGAATACCAATATGGAAATGCTCTTGACTAGCTCACTCAGGGTGGGTGATTGACAAATCGAAGGAAATCTATGAGGGTTTTTTTTTACTATACTAAAATATGTTTGATATATTATTATAAATTCCTTATACTTTTATAAACACAGACCGAAATAAACAATACAAATAAACATATACTTCATTTAAAAATTTTGTACAATATTTTATTTATATTATGATTAAATATTATTTGATTTTGTGCTCTTTATTTATTGAGAAAAACGCATGCATATACACACTGCCTGGATATGTATAAAATCAATAAATAAGACATATATCAGGTTCATACCAGTAAGAAAAAAATCATTTTTATTTCTTTGATTCCTTTTTTCAAAAGTTTATGCATATCGTTCATGATAAGAAGGTTTGTAAAGAAAGTTTGTGAAAAATTAAAAAAACAGATGCTATCTGAAACACTAAATATTATATCGTTGAATGTGCACATACCTGAATTGCTTTTCTTTCCTGGGAAAAATGATGGATTATCAAAAGTGAAAAATTTCATTCGTTTTGACTCTTTTTTATAGCACTTGATGTAATGGCGATCAAATTGGATTATTTATTCCGGCTGTCCTATATTCTTGCATGTTGATTCTATTCCTTTTTTGAATTTACTTTAGATTTCAGAGCAATTAGTTTCTATCTTCGACAGTTACCCTTCCTGCAGCCACCTTCAGACCTTCATGGGATGGGATTGCACTGCCTGGCACACTTATGCTTTCTTAAGCCAGCTTGCACACAATTCTACCAGCCATTTCTAAAACAATTCTCAACTGCAGCACTCTACTAAAATCACAAATAGAATAATCTCTTTAGCAAGTTCTGCCCCCTCAAAATCTGGATTCTTTTTGAACAAAAAATTTTCATATTATTCTATCCAGCAAAATATATACACATTTCCATAAAACAAAGAGCACACATACCTTCTTCTTTTCTGTTTATTTTAACTTTTTTTAAATCTCTATCTAGTTATAAATATATATAAAAAAAATCAAATTCAATTAATTGGGCTATATTGATGCATATATAGGAAAGTTTACTTTTGAAACAGGGATTGAACTCAGCCCTGTTTCAATATTAATTATGAATAAATGTAATTTACTATTATTAAGTGTTGAAAAATCTGTAATTGTCAAAAGAAAATTAACCTCTGATTATGAGCTGTTTTTGTAACTATTATGAATATCAGTGCACTCACCTGTCAGTAAGAATTTAAAACCTTAAGTAAATCACCTAAAACTTAGAGGATATTCATATTGTATTATATAATCAAAAATTGTTCTTTCAGCAAGATTTTTATTGACTTCCTCAATGTAACATATATGTTTTTGGAGCATTATATATAATGAGATCTAGACTTTGTTTTCTGAAATGCAACTTTTTCATTCTCTTATGCATATAATATATATATATACATTATACAGCAATAAAATTGAAATATTATTATTATTATTATTATTATTATTATTATTATTATTATTATTATTATTATTATTATCATTATCATCATCTTTCAAAAGGACTTTATTGAATATAACAAGAAAAGGTTACATTTATAACTATTTTACCACAAGCAGATGAATTGAAGTTAGTATAAATAAGTTGAAAATTGTAATGGGGGGGGGGGTAACAAAGACAAAGGATATGCATGTGGTTTACAAATTTGAGTTTACATTATTTTCTTTAAAATATATACATCCAATTAGTTTTGTGCACTTGTAAAGTTCTTAGTTCTGTTTTTTATTAGTCTTTTTTTTTTTCTATAATTTTGAGTGCTGTTGTAATATTGACCAAGTGGCTGTGTACATCTTTTGGGATACAATTTTTTCATCCCTTAAGCGGAGCTGTTCCATTTTGTTCCAGAATGTGTTTGTATGTCTTCTTGGATTATTGTTGGGGAGCATCTTGTACACCATAGTGAAAACAATATAAAAGTACTTGCTCGAATATGTGGGTAGTTACCCTTAATAAATGATTGTAAAAGGGTTTGAATGTCACAATTTCTTTGTTTGTACAATGATGGTATGGATGAACGAATATTATCAAATACAGGGCAGGTAAAAAGAAAATGTTCTTGTGTCTCAGTTTCTCTATGACACAACCAGCATATGTCTTCTGTATTTATGTAATGCCTTCAATATCTACAAAAGTATAATGTTGGCAATGCTTCAAGATTTAATTTGAGTAGAAAATCATAATATATTTTACAAGAATTAAAAAGAGCTTACAGAGAAGATTTTGTTAAGGAATTATAATATTAAAAAAACTTCTAGTCTTAGAAATATTAAAAATGCATCTTTAGAAGTATTTGTTTTTTTGAAGCACTTTATCAAGGATGGAAACCTATATAAAAGAATGAACATATAATAGTTGATTAAAAATGAATCCATGGAAATATTGTGGAAAAGTTTACCAAATATTTTTAAAGTTAAAATTATTTTAAGAAGCTTCACAGGATTAGTTTTGCATAATGAATCTTTAATAATAATTATTTAAAACCAAGGATTATTGTTTTATAAAATTTACTAAAATGGATTAACAAGGATTTTATTATATTTTTAAGATTTAAAAGACGTCATATTATTTTTTTTTACTATTGTTTTTAAAAGATTGCTCACCAAACACCCTCAATGGATTGTTCTTGTTCATCATCATAGCAACGGAGCGAGGAAAGAAAATGCTCTTGAAGAATAATGCATTTTTTAGGAGAACATTAAAAAAAAAAAACTAGAGAAAATAATAAGTCTTATGAACTCTATCAAGGACTTTTATCAAGTAAAGAATTAATGAAGAAATAAGTAATTATAGTCTTGATTTTTTTTGATTTTTTACTAACTTAGTTTAAACGTAAATTTTTCTATTTTATAAGATTAGGAAAACATAAGACATTAATTTGTTAATAACATAAAATTTATAATATAATATAATATAATAATTTAGATAAGAATATTTTTAGATAAAGTGTATGGATGTATATTTCTTTACGTTTTTGCAATGATCGGTATCTAGTGGATGAAGAAGCCTACTAAAATGATGACCAGATAAAGGTTATTTGGTAATAGTAATAACTATTAATAATTTATAATGTATATTTTTGTTTTCTTTAGATCATCTATGAATCATAATTAATGAAGTGTAAAAGTTTTAATTATATGTAACGCATTTCATACAACATTTTAAAAAACATTATGAGATAGGATTGATTTGAAGATATGCATACGACGATTTTTTTTTTATATTAGTGATATAATCCAACATAATAACAAATAATTATGTGATTCTTTTAAAATTTTCATGTTAGGATATTCAAATATTGTCTGATTAGATTATATATGATTAAGCATACAGAATGATAAAGTGGACAAACTTTTCTTGTGGAACAGTGGGATTGTTTAATTATCAATTAATTTTATTTATTGTTTTGTAAATGCAGATAGTATTTATCGATGTAAGATGTGGAAAATCTTGAGAAATAATGTTGAGATAGTGGCTTGGAAGTACTTAGTGAACAGGAAACCAAGATGATGTTTTTAAGAAATAGGATATGATAAGGAATAGAAATAATACTTAGTCTTTATGTGGATATCAGCATAGTTAACAAAGCCCTATGACTGGTACACATTTTATTTGGACAGTGTTTTATATTTCTTTAAATATTTGATGTTCTAATAAAGCTGAAGAAATAGCTTTAACATCGTTCATGTATTAGAGGATATTAGTCAGGTAAAGGTCATACCTTTTTCTTGTTAATGCACTGTGCCATGCTTTTGAGATATATTATGAGTGATACTGTAGCTTTCTTCCTTAAATCCTATACATCTGTTTCACTATCTTTATTTCATGTAACTGCATCGTTTAGTAAGATATTTTGAAAAGAAATGGTAAATAATTTAGAGCTTAGGTTATGCTATCGTTTTGTATAAGATTGGTTTATTTTCTTAGAGGGAATAGAATTTTATAACTTGAAATTGAAGATCCAGTGAATCCTAAAGGAAAAGAAAGAATCATAGAATATATTTTTGAATTTATTTCGGAAATGAAATATAAATTTTTAGATTAGAGTATCTAAACAAAGATATTTTCTTTAAAATGTTAATAATTTTTGAATGCTTTATTATTATTTTGAAAGAAAAATAAGATATTGCATATTTTTAAAATACAATAATATACAATAAATGTAGGGAATATACATAGTATTTTTTTTGTTTATTGAATAACAGGAATATATTGATGATTACATTTATATCATACTAAAGTAAGGCTAAATAGGAATATGTTATGATTACTAAACATCGTGTGATAAATGATATCCACAAAAATCTAGTAATGAATTTTGGATAAATATTTTATGTAACATCTTTGACATTGGAAGATGAAAATTTGTTTTTAATATTTTAAGAAATCCATACTCATTATAAAGTTAATTTTGTTTTCTGTAGAATGTTTTCCTATGAATGTTTTAAAAATAAGATAGTTTAATAATATTAAGGATGAAATATTTTGCTAATAAAATAAATAAATATATTTGCAATAAGTTAACCATAACGAGAAACCAAATGGTAACATTTTATTTTGTCTTAAGTCTAAATAAAGATATAACTAAACTATAAATTATTTTTTTATATAACTCAGTAGATAAAATGTAAAGTATAAAATAAGGATATCCACTGTAAATAGTGTACATAAATTGTTTATTTTATTTTGTTGTTATTAATAAACTTTGTTAAAATTTGTTTTCAAAATTTTTGTGTCTGGATTGTTTATTTCTCCACTTCACTGCATGAAATCATGATATATTCATAATAATTGAAACAAATATATAATTTTGCACAAAAAGATAAATGGAAAATTATTTTAAGAATTTAAATATTTTATTGGTATTCTTTTAATTAAATAATCATAATTTTATATTATTTTATTGGTCATAAATAAGTTATCACAATAGTATATTGAATTATATGCTATCAGTTGCCACTTACTTTTGTTTGTCAGATTATCAAATGCTACCACGAATTTATTATATTATTACATAAAGATAAAAGATTATATAAAATTATTTTATTATTTTATTATGATACTAAAAATATAACGAAAAGAAAAGATATACAGAATTAGTTAAACAATGAAGAATATTATTATTATTATTTATTATTATTAATTTAGTGTAGTAGATTATGACATAAAATCCCTTCTCTTATTTTACTACTGTAATTTTAAATTAACTTAGAATAAATTTATGAACCTGAAATTTTATTTGAGCTAGATTATTATAAATAGGAGATTAAGATTTAATTATTAGTTTAATCTTAGTGAGTAGAATTTATTAAAGTCGTAAGAATACTATGAGTTGGTTATTTGAAATAGTAATAAGGGGGGATAGTGTTCTTATGCCATTGAGGTAGTATCCTGTAGGATATTGGCTCAATGTAATCTATCTTGTCACCTGTATTTTCACTTCAAGTCTTATGAAAATATTAAATATTTATTTAATTTATTTTTATAAACTGAACCTTATTCGTATTTTAAATTTGAGCTAGTGAAATATTTAATTTTAATGCTGAATATTTTATTTATTAATTATTAACTGAGCTAAAACCTGTTTTATTTCATATCATATATTATTTGGAAGTGAAGATGCACAAGACCAGGTTAGAATATATATATATTATAATGATCCGGAGAAATTGGAGACTTAACATATCTGCACTACGGGGCGCCATCTAGGCATTTGAACCTAGAAAAATTTATAAAGTAGGCAGATACGTAAGTCAAAAAAAAATTTTTTTTATTTATATTTTGTTTCCGGTCGTTAGCCCCTGTCACTAGCTCAGTGGAATAGCAGATATTTAATAATATAATATAAAAATATATATATAAGAGGAATAAAATAAGCCACTGCCAGTAGTTAACACACAAACATTTATTTATGCACATATATATAAGATTTAAAATTATTTTAGTATTAGTTTTACATTTTAACATTTAACATTATTTTTAACTTTACCTTAGATTTTAATTTACATTTTAATTTCTATTATATTATAAGTTTACATTTTAATTAAATTCGTACAGATGGGATTATAAAAGCTTGTTTTAATATGTTGCTATAGATCGGTTACATAGATTTCAACGGTCAAAAACATTTCAAAATAAACATAAACGATCAAAATACAAAATTATTGATTACTGACAATTGCATAGGGAAATATAAGAAACCCTCTAGTATTCAGCATAAGATACTTGCATTGTCACCAATAACTTAAAAGACATCTGAATAAATACATTTTAGATACTCACCGTAAGATATCATTATTTATCGAATGTCTATATATTTTGATCAAATATGAAAACCCAAAACATACCTAACCGATAACCAATCCATGCAAATGTCTATAAACAACTTAAATTTAATGCATTTTTGTTTAATGTTGAGTATGAATAGACTACATAGATTTGCATTTGAAAATAAACATTCTATCCCTATTTAACCTTAGGCTAAAATCCGCAGTCAAACTGGCATCAATTCATCAGATATATCGATGTATTCAATGTAATACGGAATACGGCAGCACCAAAAAGATTAAGAGAAGACATTGACTCTCATCAGATAGGAATATTACATCTATCTAACGAGAAGAACAATAAAAAAAAACTCCATAGAAAGGAACTGCATTCTTCATCTTATAATTCCTTCTATAGGCAAACAGGTGAGTGTGGCGTATATATAAACTATTCTGCCAGTAGCGAATCTCCGACTACATCTACTAACTACACCCAATTTAACAATGACACAAATAACCTAAGATTACCCTCCCCTAATATAACTTTACAAATCTATACAGTCATTCACGCCCAACTTAAGTTTAACATTTATATAATTAATTTAACGAAAAACAAAAATCATGATAAAACTTAAAGAACAAAAAATAAATAATATAAATGGAAATGATTTTAAATATATATATATAAAAAAGGAAATACATCAAATAACATTATTAATAAATTAAGTTGGTCAGATAGGATAATATTGCAATCATTTAAATATGGAAAGTTTTAATTTAATGTTCATTATTTATAAAGTTCTTACGGTTTAAAACAGTTCATCTTTATCCATTGCTCACCATGAATGTGAATTCCCACGCCATCCTCAAAAGATTGGTATCCATTTAGTTGTTTATTTATTTATTCGGAGGTTTTTTAGTTTAGTTGGTCCTCAATGTAGAAAACGATGGTTCACTCCCTTTTCTTTAACAGCTGAAGGAATTGAAAGGGCCTCTTTCAATCCCTTCACCTCCAACTCCGTACTAATACATATAGTCACATTGTAATAATCATTAATCACTAACTAATAATTTCCAAACTTGTCCTTTTATATTACTTTGAAAGATTGACTTAACATTACGTCATCGATGTGATAATCCTTTTCGTTGTTTTCCTATCTGACCGATGTTTTTACATTTAAATGCCCAAGGCTGGTTTACATTTGACTAATTAAATTTATCATTTCCATTTCTGATTAATTAACCTGTTTTCCAAAACAAAGATATATTTAAAGATAAATTTAAAGATATAATTTTATCTCCAAATCTTATTAAAATTTAGTTTTAAAATACTTTTCCTTTAATAAAGTTTTATTTTAATAATTTTTCATCATCTGTGCGATTTAATATATACAAGTTTAAGATGATATTTAATTTCAATTTTTAATTCTTAAAGAAAATTTTTAAATGCGAACTTTTTAATTTACTTTCATGTTTCATAAATAAAAAAACAATGTAACGAACGTCTGTGCTCGTTACATATCAGTAAAGTTGCTTAAAAAAATGATCGAAAAAAAAATTTTTACTTAGGGTTAGTAATTACGGTACACGATTGACGAAGACATTTACAAAACATCCGGTTAATAATTTTACAAAAAGACTATATACAAAAAGAAAAACGTTTACTATCGCTTACCTAAGGACCATTTACATTTACACCCCTCCCCACAAGAGTTCTATTTTATTTTATACATTTTATTTTTACACACAGCATGACAAGCAAGTTATTTTATAAATTATTTATTTAAGAAGGTTGCATTGAACTAAATACGTTTTGAAAGATAATGGATTTATACGTGTATATTTGCAGCACAATTATAAATACCACCAACTTATTTATGACTGATTAAAATGCTTAAATAGGATTACACTGAAGTAAATTCCCAATGGTACTCATTGTAAGGTACCACATTTCGATCATAAACTTACGTGGCTGTGCGCGCCTATACATGTTAAAGCATAATATATATCAACAAACAAAAAAAAACATATTTATTGCAACCTTTTGACTTTTTTTTAAACAAAAATTAGTTTTAAAATTATTTATACTTTCTCATGTTTAATATATATATGCAATTTCTTTTACTGGCAGAGCTTTTATAAGATTTAAAATATACGACTTTATGTAACAGATAAAAATATTTCATTTTGAAAAAAGAAATTTACTCAGGGCATATGTGGTTTTTATTAATAGATCGGCCCTAGTTGGGTGGCCAGTTATAACGATCTGGAAAATAGCACTTAACATATATGCACTACGGGGTGCCATATAGGCATTTGAACCTAGAAAAATTTATAAAGTAGGCAGATACGTAAGTCAAAATAAAATTTTTTTTTTTTTATATTTTGTTTCCGGTCGTTAGCCCCTGTCACTAGCTCAGGGGAATAGCAGAGATTTAATAATATAATATAAGAATATATATATAAGAGGAATAAAATAAGCCACTGCCAGTAATTAAAACACAAACATTTATTTATGCACATATATATAAGATTTAAAATTATTTTAGTATTAGTTTTACATTTTAACATTTAACATTATTTTTAACTTTACCTTAGATTTTAATTTACATTTTAATTTCTATTATATTATAAGTTTACATTTTAATTAAGTTCGCACAGATGGGATTATAAAAGCTTGTTTTAATATGTTGCTATAGATCAGTTACATAGATTTCAACGGTCAAAAACATTTCAAAATAAACATAAACGATCAAAATACAAAATTATTGATTACTGACAATTGCATAGGGAAATATAAGAAACCCTCTAGTATTCAGCATAAGATACTTGCATTGTCACCAATAACTTAAAAGACATCCGAATAAATACATTTTAGATACTCACCATAAGGTATCATTATTTATCGAATGTCTATATATTTTGATCAAATATGAAAACCCAAAACATACCTAACCGATAACCAATCCATGCAAACGTCTATAAGAACTTAAATTTAATGCATTTTTGTTTAATGTCGAGTATGAATAGACTACATAGATTTGCATTTGAAAATAAACATTCTATCCCTATTTAACCTTAGGCTAAAATCCGCAGTCAAACTGGCATCAATTCATCAGATATATCGATGTATTCAATGTAATACGGAATACGGCAGCACCAAAAAGATTAAGAGAAGACATTGACTCTCATCAGATAGGAATATTACATCTATCTAACAAGAAGAACAATAAAAAAAAACTCCATAGAAAGGAACTGCGTTCTTCATCTTATAATTCCTTCCATAAGCAAACGGGTGAATGCGGCGTATATATAAACGATTCTGCCAGTAGCAAATTTCCGACTACATCTACTAACTACATCAATATATCCAATCCATTGACCCAATTTAACAATGACACAAATAACCTAAGATTACCCTCCCCTAATATAACTTTACAAATCTATACAGTCATTCACACCCGACTTAAGTTTAACATTTATATAATTAATTTAACGAAAAACAAAAATCATGATAAAACTTAAAGAACAAAAAATAAATAATATAAATAGAAATGATTTTAAATATATATATTGTAACGATATATAAATATGTCGTTACATTAATTTAAAATAAAAACTTAAAAGTTCGCAAATAAAAGGAAAAAACTAAACGCTAAAATTAAAACATTGTTAAACGTGTATACATTCGCACAGATGTTAAACTTTAAAAATATTTTTTTTCATAAACAAAAAAAAAAAAGTATTTGAATGTATTTTTTTTAAATAAAAAAATACAAGATTGAAATATAAAAATATTTTAATAAAAAAAATAACGTAAGTTAAAATAAAAGCAGGTATTAATTAATTCCTGTAATCTATAAAAGGAAATGATTGTTTATTAATTATCTAAAAGCTGTTTAATTAAAAAGTCAGATGGAAAGTTAGATAAGAGAAGAAAGAGATTTTAGCTTGACAAATGGAAGCACTAAGCCTTGGCCCGGACCATAACGAAAAAACAGATTAGTGACGTTTTGTTCAGTGAATCCTTGTGGATGATATAAAAAGAAAAAAATATTGAGTTGAAGAGCTTTTTTTCAACTTGGTTGGGGAGACGAGCGATAAAGACGCACTTTATCGTTCTCTCCCACTTATCTCTGAAATGAAATGACTGATACCATGAACCAGCAAATGCCACCTCCTGAACATTAGATCGATCTTTCAATTAAAGACTCCGTGGACATTGACACCAGGAACCGGGAGTTCTGCTACCGTAAGCTATAGGAAAGGAACAATTCTTAAAATCAATCAAGAACTTTCGTCAAGTTGAACAAATTAATAAACAAGCCGACTTATTTAAAATGGACTCTTATCTGACTTTTTGTAAGTTTTAAATCAAATTAATAATGGTTAATTTTATATCTTTCCCGATTGTTAAAAGAATCATTTCCCTTTTAATATTTTTTATGTGTAGTAATATTTTATTGTAGAAATTATTAAATGCATTACATTTAAGTTGTCTATAGACGCTTGCATGGATTCGTTTGCGGTTAATTAGATTTTGGTTTTCATATTTGATCAAAATATATAGACATTCGATAAATAATGATACCTTACGGTGAGTATCTAAAATGTATTTATTCGGATGTCTTTTAAGTTATTGGTGACAACACAAGTATCTTATGGTGAATACTATTGGGTTACTTATAAGTTTCCCTCTGCGATTGTCGGTATCAATAATTTTGTATTTTGATCGTTTATGTTTATTTTGAAATGTTTTTGACCGTGGAATCTATGTAATCGATCTATACCCAACATTTTTAAACAAATCTGTGCGAACGTATTTCAATGTTAAATTTAAGTCGGGCGTGAATGGCTGTATAGATTTGTAAAGTTATATTAGGGGAGGGTAATCTTAGGTTATTTGTTTCGTGGTTGAATTGGCTCAATGGTTTCGATATATTTGTGTAGGTAGTAAATGTAGCAGGAGATCCGCCACGTGCAGGATTACATATATACGCCGCACACCCTCTGTTGCCTATGGAATTGGATAGTAAGACGCAATCCATTCCTATGGAGTTTTATGTTTATTGTTCTACTCGCCATCAGAAGTAGCATTCCTGGTGGTGGAGAGCAACAATGTCTTCTCATTATACTGTTCAGATGTGCATTCCTGACAGTATAGTCTATTTAGTGCCGTTGTATTTTCATGCTACATTGAATACATAAATGTATCGGATGACTGGCGTCAGTTTGACTTTGAACTTTTAGCCTAGGGTTAAATAAGGGAAGAATATTGTCTTTTCAAATACAGATCTATGTAGCCTATTCATACCCGACCCTCTAAAAAAAATATTAAACATTATAGCAAGCTATTTTAAATGTAAAATTAAAAATTAAGATAAAAATCTAAATGTTAAACTTATTCCTCGAATTTAGAATGATTTTATATGTGCGTAAATAAATATTTTTCTGTGTTAATTTCTGGCAGTGGCTTTTATTATTTTTTTATATTTATATCTAAGGTTATATATTTTATTATCTCTGCGTCTCCACTGAGCTAGTGACAATGGGCTAACGATCTAAATATGTAAATAAAGTGGAATCCTAACAGCGCGTATCTGCCTACTTTATAAATTTTTCTAGGCTCAAATGCCTAGATGGCGCCCTTTGGTAGTGCGGTGCGGTGCGATGCGATCTCCCACTTCGTTTGGATCGTTATAATTGGCGTCCCAAGTGTGGCCTTACCTCAGAGATTGACCCTGAGAAGGGGAATTGATGTTGATGAAATTTTCTATCTTTAATAAATCACGAGTGCCCTGAGAATTTTAAAAATAAATCGATGCCCGTAAATTTTTTTTTCTGAAATTGTATAAATATATTTGTTTGTATTGACGTGGAGTTGCAGTTTGAAGTTTTGTTTAAAAAGTGCTGCCAGTAAGAAAAATTGCGCACATGTAGAGATAAATTCGAGGAATAAAAACTAATAAATAAAACGTAATAATAATTATAAATCATAATTTTTTTTTAAAAAAAAAAGTCTTGTTAAATTAAAATCTAATCGTTCAACTTGCCTAAGTAATAGTTAAAGGTAGAAGAAATGAAACTTGGAAGGGAGGGGGCAGAAATTTAGCTGGTAGTAAGGAATCATCAGTCAACTTTTTTTTTTATCATTATATTTGTAATTACTGTTTTGTCTTTTAAAAAAAAAAAAGTTTTGTCCTTTTGAAATTTCATATATAACAAATTTGTATAACGTAATTACTAACACTAAGTAAAGTCTTTTTTTTTTTTTTAAATGTTTTTTGTTTTTTGAGGAAGTTTACTGATATGTAACGATATATAAATATGTCGTTACATTAATTTAAAATAAAAACTTAAAAGTTCGCAAATAAAAGGAAAAAACTAAACGCTAAAATTAAAACATTGTTAAACGTGTATACATTCGCACAGATGTTAAACTTTAAAAATATTTTTTTTCATAAACAAAAAAAAAAAAGTATTTGAATGTATTTTTTTTAAATAAAAAAATACAAGATTGAAATATAAAAATATTTTAATAAAAAAAATAACGTAAGTTAAAATAAAAGCAGGTATTAATTAATTCCTGTAATCTATAAAAGGAAATGATTGTTTATTAATTATCTAAAAGCTGTTTAATTAAAAAGTCAGATGGAAAGTTAGATAAGAGAAGAAAGAGATTTTAGCTTGACAAATGGAAGCACTAAGCCTTGGCCCGGACCATAACGAAAAAACAGATTAGTGACGTTTTGTTCAGTGAATCCTTGTGGATGATATAAAAAGAAAAAAATATTGAGTTGAAGAGCTTTTTTTCAACTTGGTTGGGGAGACGAGCGATAAAGACGCACTTTATCGTTCTCTCCCACTTATCTCTGAAATGAAATGACTGATACCATGAACCAGCAAATGCCACCTCCTGAACATTAGATCGATCTTTCAATTAAAGACTCCGTGGACATTGACACCAGGAACCGGGAGTTCTGCTACCGTAAGCTATAGGAAAGGAACAATTCTTAAAATCAATCAAGAACTTTCGTCAAGTTGAACAAATTAATAAACAAGCCGACTTATTTAAAATGGACTCTTATCTGACTTTTTGTAAGTTTTAAATCAAATTAATAATGGTTAATTTTATATCTTTCCCGATTGTTAAAAGAATCATTTCCCTTTTAATATTTTTTATGTGTAGTAATATTTTATTGTAGAAATTATTAAATGCATTACATTTAAGTTGTCTATAGACGCTTGCATGGATTCGTTTGTGGTTAATTAGATTTTGGTTTTCATATTTGATCAAAATATATAGACATTCGATAAATAATGATACCTTATGGTGAGTATCTAAAATGTATTTATTCGGATGTCTTTTAAGTTATTGGTGACAACACAAGTATCTTATGGTGAATACTATTGGGTTACTTATAAGTTTCCCTCTGCGATTGTCGGTATCAATAATTTTGTATTTTGATCGTTTATGTTTATTTTGAAATGTTTTTGACCGTGGAATCTATGTAATCGATCTATACCCAACATTTTTAAACAAATCTGTGCGAACGTATTTCAATGTTAAATTTAAGTCGGGCGTGAATGGCTGTATAGATTTGTAAAGTTATATTAGGGGAGGGTAATCTTAGGTTATTTGTTTCATGGTTGAATTGGCTCAATGGTTTCGATATATTTGTGTAGGTAGTAAATGTAGCAGGAGATCCGCCACGGGCAGGATTACATATGTACGCCACTCACCCCCTGTTTGCCTATGGAATTGGATAGTAAGACGGAAGACGCAATCCATTCCTATGGAGTTTTATGTTATTGTTCTACTCGCCAATAGATGTAGCATTCCTGTTGGTGGAGAGCAACAATGTCTTCTCATTATACTGTTCAGATGTGCATTCCTGACAGTATAGTCTATTTAGTGCCGTTGTATTTTCATGCTACATTGAATACATAAATGTATCGGATGACTGGCGTCAGTTTGACTTTGAACTTTTAGCCTAGGGTTAAATAAGGGAAGAATATTGTCTTTTCAAATACAGATCTATGTAGCCTATTCATACCCGACCCTCTAAAAAAAATATTAAACATTATAGCAAGCTATTTTAAATGTAAAATTAAAAATTAAGATAAAAATCTAAATGTTAAACTTATTCCTCGAATTTAGAATGATTTTATATGTGCGTAAATAAATATTTTTCTGTGTTAATTTCTGGCAGTGGCTTTTATTATTTTTTTATATTTATATCTAAGGTTATATATTTTATTATCTCTGCGTCTCCACTGAGCTAGTGACAATGGGCTAACGATCTAAATATGTAAATAAAGTGGAATCCTAACAGCGCGTATCTGCCTACTTTATAAATTTTTCTAGGCTCAAATGCCTAGATGGCGCCCTTTGGTAGTGCGGTGCGGTGCGATGCGATCTCCCACTTTGTTTGGATCGTTATAATATATATAAAAGGAAATACATCAAATAACATTATTAATAAATTAAGTTGGTCAGATAGGATAATATTGCAATCATTTAAATATGGAAAGTTTTAATTTAATATTCATTATTTATAAAGTTCTTACAGTTTAAAACAGTTCATCTTTATCCATTGCTTGCTATGAACGTGAATTCCCACGCCGTCCTCAAAAGATTGGTATCCATTTAGCCGTTGTTTATTTATTTATTCGGAGGTTTTTTAGTTTAGTTGGTCCTCAATGTAGAAAATGATTTTTCACTCCCTTCTTTTTAACAGCTGAAGGAATTGAAAGGGCCTCTTTCAATCCCTTCACCTCCAACTCCGTACTAATACATATAGTCACATCGTAATAATCATTAATCACTAACTAATAATTTCCAAACTTGTCCTTTTATATTAGTTTGAAAGATTGACTTAACATTACGTCATCGATGTGATGATCCTTTTCATTGAGGTCTGATTTCCCAATGGATTTATTTCATTTGCTAAAAGTTTCTATTGTTTTCCTACCTGACCGATGTTTTTACATTTAAATGCCCAAGGCTGGTTTACATTTGACTAATTAAATTTATCATTTCCATTTCTGATTAATTAACCTGTTTTCCAAAACAAAGATATATTTAAAGATATAATTTTATCTCCAAATCTTTTTAAAATTTAGTTTTAAAATACTTTTCCTTTAATAAAGTTTTATTTTAATAATTTTTCATTATCTGTGCGATTTAATATATAGGAGTTTAAGATGATATTTAATTTCAATTTTTAATTCTTAAAGAAAATTTTTAAATGCAAACTTTTTAATTTACTTTCATGTTTCATAAATAAAAAAAACAATGTAACGGACGTCTGTGCTCGTTACAATATATATATATATATAATTTAAACATCAAATTCAATACATGTTCTTTAATTCACAATTTTTTTAATGGAGTAGGATAAAACAGAACATATACAACAAATAAATATATATGACTAAATATTAATCATAATCTGTTTTAATCTTTCTCTTTATTTTTATTTTTTCCTTTTATAAGAAAAAAATTGATTCATTTGGAAAGTCTATGTTTTATCTTTGAATTTGAAAGACCAAGTATTAAGATGGCTGGACACAGTTCTGAAGTTACATCATCTAGCAGTTAAATGTTTACTTTTTAAAAAGTGATCAGGACAAGCAAGTGAAGCTGATCAACAGTTCTCAGAAATGGATTGCAGTTTGTGGTATTTATATCCTTCTTTTTCAGGGATTAGAATAGATGGTTGTTTATTATATTTTTCTTTTACACATACATTTTGCATAAATGATTTTACAACTGATGGAATTTGGCAGATAACAACAAAGAAAATTCAATGAAACTTTAAACTGTTTAACTTTTACTGATGCATGTCAACAATTTGTTTACATCTAAAAATGAATTTCCTTCTCCTATCTTAATAATAAAAAAATCAAAACTACCAAACAAAACTTTTCTAATTCTCTCTTGAAATTTTATTTTTATTACATCAGCATTTTTATAGAGTTTTTAATTATCCATCTTTTCAAGTCACATACTATCCAACTTTTATTGTTAGCTATAATATTCATGTATAAACTAGACTATAATTTTGTTTGAACATTCTAGCATCCAAGAAAAAGCATCAAATATATATAAAACAATACAGATAATTTTAAATAAACAAACTTTAAAATGTACTAAAAAGGATTACAAATCACTTTTCCATTTTCTTTACAAAATAGATACAAACATTCTTAGTTACCTTTATCATTAACATTATTATTAATAGTAATTTCATATAATTTAGTTATTTCTTCATTTTTTTTTATATATTTATATTACATTTGTAATACAAATGTAAACAAAATATCAATTTCAGGTAAATTAAAATAATAACAAAAATTGAAACATTTAAAAAAATAAATAAATGTGAATTGTAGTGTGTATCAAAAGTATTTATATATTTAAAATAGAGATAAGTATAATGGATTATAAGATGGTTTATTCTTTAAGACTAAAACAACCTTAAGGTAACTAATAAACTTTTTTCATTTCTCCCCACCCCCATTTAAAACAATTCACATATGTTATTGGATTGATGTAGTAAATTTACATGCACTCACCTCTAAATAAGTATTTTAAAAGCATAAGTGAATCTCTTATGCTTAGAGATTATTCTTATAAAAACCAACATTTATTGACCATGTTTAAGTCAGTGGGTCTGATATTTCAATTGACATATTATTTGTACTAATTTAGCTTATATATATCACAGAAAAAAAAGTTCTCATTTTTAACTACCAACAACTTTGAATTGATCAGTGTGTGCAAATTTAATATATCAGTCCAATAGCACATGTGTGAAGTTTAATTTCTTTTCACATGATTTATATATATATATATATATATATAAATCGCTAATTTATTTATTTATTTATTTATATGTATATATGGAAGGTAAATGAAGTAGTGAGTAAGAAAATTTTGCAATTGAATGGGTGATTTTTTTTTTCAAATTAAACTTAGAAAATTAAGCATAGAAAATTGGCAGACATATAATGTAAAGAAAATTGATAATTGTGAGAATAATAAGATTTACTTCAATGGCCTGCACAGTTATAATAAATACATTGTAATAATTTAGGATAAAATGGTTTGATGAAATAAATTATTATCATCTCCTGGATTTGAAATTGGCACACACACACAATGTACAATAACTTATATAGAGTATCATGATTGATAAGTATTATTTATAATGACTTAACATGATGAAAGGAAGCTAAAATTAAAAAATATTAAGAGGAAATTAATCTTTTAAATAAATAATTTAGTTTGAAAAACTAATGATGACAACTGTAACTATAACATATGGTGAATTATTTAAAAATAAAAATGTATTATTTAAAAATAAAAATGTATTGTTTATAAATGTATAAAATGCTATATTAAATAAATAAAATATCAAAATATATAATTTAAATTTTATTAATAAATTGATGATTAAATATGTTTTTAACCTTAGAAAATATCTAATAATAATAATAGATAAATAATTTCTACTGAAAAGCTTTGTCTAAAGTAAAAAAAAAAACATCAATATATAAATGAAGTTGTATATAAAATTAGCCCTTCTAATAATTAAAATTAGTTTATGGAGAAAAACAGATAAATAAGAATATTTAATTAGTTAATAAAAAACAAATTAAAGTGGGTGATTTTAATAACTTAATATAGTGCTGCATGGTTTAAATAAATAACCATATGATTCATGGACAGGAAAAAATATGTGGTTAAAATAGACATAAACATTACTAAGAAACATAGTTGTTGTTATTTCTTCTTGAATAATTGTTACTGTTTGAAATGTTGAATCATTTTTTCCTAAGAGACTTGCTCCTAGTTCTAGAGATGTGTCATGTCACAATTCATTTTCTTGTCAAGGAGAGATTAAAATACCAATAAAATATTTGTATGGAAATTTCATTGTGAATAATATCAATCATTTAAAAAATTAAAGATAGAAAATTTAATCAAAATATGTTGCCTCAAATTATTTTTACAAGTAATCCGTCTACAATGACTGATATAAACCCAAGTATTTGGATTAAATTTATTTTGAAACATGTAAGGGGGGGGATATGAGACTCTCTGTTATATTCATCAGTGAAGCTTCAATATATACTTTGCTGAAGTATATTTAATTAATGCTATTTATTTAATAAAATGTGAATATTTAAAATCATGGCTACAGACATGATGCTAAATATTGTTAACAAAGATACATTGTTTAACCATAGAGTGAAAATACTATCAATTTGTTATTTCAACAACAATCTACCTTTGAAATAAATAATTAAAAAAGTTTGGCTGAATCCAAAACATCTGCTGAAGTCAAGACATTGTTATAAAATTCTAATAAACTTTTTATAATTAAATACCAATATAAAGTAAATATATATAAAGAATAAAACTGAAATTGGTGAAGAGCATTACTTTATCACTCTTTCATATTGCAAGATAGAGGTTTATATATATATATTGCCTTTTTTTTTAAAAAAAAAAAGTGTAATTTATATGTATTTTTTAAATTTATGTTTTAAGGTATTTGCTTTAAATGTATAATAATTTGTTTCAAATAACAACATATTGTATATAAGTACACTGCCAAACTTTATACATTAAGAATTAATATTAATAATTAAGAGAAAAGAATAAAAATATGTATTGGTACATGCATATATATATACATACATAAACTGAGTCTAGTTTATATTTAAAAAACATTAAAAAGTAATCGATTTTTTACATTTAATTTTACTTTTATTTGAATAATTATAATTTCTATACTTATATTTTGATTTAAATTTTTTTATGGAATTGTATAATCTACTTGTTTTTAGATTTCAATTCTGTATTAAGTAAATTTTTTTGAAGTTCACCGTTTTCATTTATACTCTTTACTGTTAGTTATATTAAATCTTTAGTATGTGGTTATCTAATCATCAAATTATTTAGTTTTGCATTCTGCATCTGAATCAGTTTAAACCGAGACTGAGACAGAAATGTGAATATGAGTGAATGATTGAAGTCAGTCTGTCCACAATAGGATAGAAGTATCCACAGGGGAAATTAATTTTGCTTCTGAAATAAAAGTTGGTATGATTTAATCGACTTTTCTTATAACCCATAGACATTTCGATTATTATATATATTACTTTATAATGAAGTATGTGATATATATATATATATATATATATATATATATATATATATATATATATATATATATATATATATATATAGTTATACATGAATCTTTCTACACATACAGAATTTTATACAATCTATATATGCATCTTTGCATTATATAATATTCTATTTATTTTTTATAGATATTTAGTATATATTCATATTTTTTTAATTATATTTATGGAATTAATCTCTTAGCCTTTTTTTAAAAATATTTAATTAATTTACTATAAAGTTTTACTATTGTTTGTTACAATCTATTTTGTGGACAGTGTTTGTTTTCCTGTATGTCCATAATAAACCATATCATAACTCTTCATGATTAATTTTGTAGACTATATCTATTTTATGCTATACTTCAACTTTTATTTTAAAGTAATATATTAATGTTTTTAGTTTTTTATTCTTAGATTATCTAATATTTATGTATTTGTAATTTTTTACTAATATTTTATCATTAGAGTGCATGAAATTCTTACTCTTAGATTTTTATTATATTAAAATTATCATTAGAAGAAATGATGCTTTATTACTAACTCATTTTATTTCTAGTTAGTCAATATAATATTAGCCACATTCATAAAATAATAAATTATTATTTTATTTATTATTCTTTTTTTTAATTCTAGCATTTTCTAATCACTTACTAATATTGAAAATATTAAACCACTGATTGAAAACCTCATTGCATATCTATTATGTATATTCTAATAAGCATTATTATATTTAAAGTATAAATCATTGTGCATTAATATTAACTTTTCATCATATGTTGATTTAATTATTTTATTAATATGTGTATGATTTATCTTTTATATCTGTTTTTTATCTACTGTAATTACTATATCTGCTTTTTATTTGATTTTATATTATTTAACCTAATTTTAATGCATTTTGTATTAATTATATTAAAATCCCCTTTATCTTAGAATATCCCCTTTCCACTTATTTAAAGACTTGTAGAATTAAAATCATATAAATAAAATAAATATTGGATGGAGGAACATTACAAAACTTGAAGCAATAGTATCTAATTCTAAACTAAAAGATGTAAGAAAAATAAAAGAATTATCATCTATAAAATTAGTGTAAATTTTTTTTTACAATTTGTTATAGCTACATAGGGAAAAATGAAAATATAAACTATAAAAGAGCAATTAACAAAAGAGATAATAAATAAGCATCATGTGTTCATTATTTAATTTATGGTCATTAAACAAATTATGAAAAACTCAGAAACACATATGTGACATTATAGATTTTTATAGAAGAAAAGTCTATGAAGCTTTAAAATTAACTAAGGAAAAAAATGTTATATATAATATAGCTATAAATTTAACTAATATTTAGTCATAAGTAGATTTGTGTAATATTTTATATGAGTAGGGATGTGTCTATATATATATATATATATATATATATATATATATATATATATATATATATATATATATATATATATATATATATATATATGCATTACAATTAGCACATTTTATTGATAAATAGAATTGTGAGTATATATGCCACATAATGACAAACAGTAATGTTTATAATAAATAAAAATAAAGCATTACTTTTTGCTATCAGTATGATTACAGACACACTGTAATAATGTTGTTTTGTCATTGCTGCAAAATATGTATAAAAGTTATAGTTCAGAAAACCAAATTCAGATGTCACTATATGCATAATGCTCTATAAACATTCACAATAATAAATCTGTTGCACTGAGGAGGAAAATAAAATGTTACAGAAAAAGATTTTTAGTATTAAATAAAGTTTATTATATAAATTATTTACATGTAAAAAGCAACATAATGAAATATATTTATATTCATTTTATAATTATAAACATCTTCCACTCTAACTTTAATCTTATACTTATGGGTGATGACATATTATAAAAAAATACTTTTTAGAATTTAACACTTGCTAGATATGATGACAGTTATCAGTTGAGATAATAAACAATTATGAAATGTTAGCACATATTTAAATTTATTAAGTTCAATTACTGTTAAAAATTTTGAATGCAATTAAAAGATTTAATGCGAATGGAACTTGAGATTATTTACAGAATTTGTATAACAATACCAAAAATGTTTTCAGAGGAAGTTTATATATATATATATATATATATGGTTATGATTAGATATATAGCAAAATCTAGAGTATGCATGAAATCAAACTTTTCTAGTAATACCTAAGTCAAATAGCTCCCACTTATCAGTGAGTAATAATAAAAACATTTAATAAATATGGAATAATCTTATCCTTTATTTGAAAGTGAAAATAATAGAGGAAACAGGCAAGATAAAAAATTTAATGCATTTTTACCTTAAGTTAAATTTAAGATTATAATCTAATTATAATAATATTAATCAAATAGTTAGTTGTTCAAAAAGCTTTATGATGTTTGTGAATTAAAAGTATTAAATTTTTCTTTAATCAGTAATCTTTAGTTTTTCAAATCTATCACTTTACTTTTGCATAAAACAGGACAATTTATCTAATGTAATAATATATAAAAAATATAATGTACTAACTAATATAATCATGTGACATATATTATTTAAATTATTAATTGCTGTAATATACATTGTAAAATCTTATTTTTTTGTAATTCCTTTTGCTGCATAATTTCTTATGTAGTCTGAATTTTTAGTAATTCAATCCTATGATGTACACAATCCATAAAATGTAATTTATTACCATTTAACTTATGTAGTCATGTAAAATCCTATTATTTTTTATTATTACCCATAAATTATCCTTTGAATATATATATATGAAGACAATAATGTAAAATGATATTCATACAGAGTTTAAATATAAAATTTTTAATAATATTATTGTACCAAGCATACTTTTGACATTTTCATGTCATATTCGTGGTCAGTATCCTTAGCAGATTGATCACAATATGATGTGAAAACTTTGAAAGTATATTCGGTACAATAATAATACTATAAATTTTATATTTAAACTTTGTATGAGTATTATTTTACATTAATATCTAGAATGGCAAAGTATGGAAACATAATTATATATAAAGATAAATAAACTATAGACATTGATTTAAATATTAAATGGAATTCTTCTGTTTGTATTTTACAAATTTAATTATATTCACAGAAATAAAATTCTTAACAATTTAAGTTGGACAAAAACTTTATAAATATTTGAGTAAATAGGATTAGAATATATTGTGTATTTGTAATTTAATATATAGAGACAATAAAGTAAATTGAGTTAAGATGAATGATAAGCAAAATCGAGCTATAAATGAGAATAATCAAGTGCTATAACTTGGTCATAGTATTTTATTACTTTCTTGTTGCATCTATCTTCAGGCAAAAAATATTTTTAATTCATGGATGCTAATTTCAAATAATTTCACTTATAATTTTAGATTTATATATTTTATTTTGATCTATTTACAGAACTTAATAATTTTTATTTTTTAAAAGCATTTCACAATAATGTTAAGCTAATGATTGTTGTACTATTAATCAAATATTGCTATTAAAAATTATAATCCTATTTTTTCTTAGAGTAATTTTTTTATAATAAGTTGTAAACATTTACAATGATTTATTAAATATTATTTCAAAATTATTTACAACAGATGAAACTATTACAGTAACTTTAAAAAAATGGGAAAAAATAATCATTAGCCCATATGTGATTTTCCATAAATATTAGTAATTGAATGCTAAAAATTGCATTCACATTCATTTATATATATATTACAAAGAAATCAAATCATTATATAACATATATATATATACAACGCAATTTCAAATTATCATTTATCAACATTATTTTAAATAAACATTTAAAAACATATAGCATCGTTTTAATATTTATTTATTTGCTCTGTTAAAGAAAAAATATCCCTCACGTATCACTTGCAAATATTAAGTGTAGTGTAAAAATAAAATATTTAGTTTTAGATTATTGATAGCTTAAAGTTGTAATTATAAATTTATTTAAACTCACATTGATTACTTAAGTATGCCACAATCAGATTGTCATTATTTATAAATTATGCAATTTGGATTGTAAGGTGCAGAAAAATATTTAACACCAATGCTTTCGATGAAGAGGCTTTTACCATTAGGAAACTACAAAAAATGAAGAATCGTGACAAACTGCTAACTTCCAACTCTAGATTTTATGAAACATGGAATCTCATTAAGAACATTTAATGAACGGAACAGTCTGCTGAACTGAGTCATTTGTCAGGCAGATTGGGTAAATAAACACCGTGAAGGAACAGTCTGCTGAACTGAGTCATTTGTCAGGCAGATTGGGTAAATAAACACCGTGAAGGAACAGTCTGCTGAACTGAGTCATTTGTCAGGCAGATTGGGTAAATAAACACCGTGAAGGAACAGTCTGCTGAACTGAGTCATTTGTCAGGCAGATTGGGTAAATAAACACCATGAAGGAACAGTCTGCTGAACTGAGTCATTTGTCAGGCAGATTGGGTAAATAAACACCATGAAGGAACAGTCTGCTGAACTGAGTCATTTGTCAGGCAGATTGGGTAAATACACACCGTTATTGATGGACTGCTTAGGTTAAACATTAGACAATGGTAGCAGATATCACAGTTATTATCACACATTTATTTTATCCCTTATTCTATATGTATCGATCTATATGTCCTTATGAATTCATTAATGTATAGAACATATTCATCTTGCTTGATTATCATTTTTACACATGTATTAGCTTATATTTTATACTTGTTTCCTTTGTAAAATATGTAACATATTGATTTTGCATTCAATAAATTATAGAGAATAAAAATGCAAAGGTAAAGAAGGTTCCCCTCTTTTCTTCCAAAGCGTAAGCTTGTGGTTAAGACCCGCATTTTCACGTGCATATTCTTATAGGTTTACAGCCTTAGTAAATATTATTGATAGCATAAACTTTTATAGATAAGTCTTTTTATGTATCATTTCAATTATAATTTTGTGACGAATGTAATAAAATAATTATTAAAATATCAGTTCATAATTATTATAAAATTAATAACATCAGAAATGTTTAAGGCATTGTTATTTTTTTAAATTTAGTTTTATTTGTGGTTTATTAGTTTTATGATATTATGTAACATTTTATTTTTGTAATATATAAACTCAAGTTATTGTAAAAAAATCTTGAATCACAGACTTCTAAACTGTACCATTATAAAAATAAAATCCTTATTGCCGTTATTGAAAGATGCCAACATACAATAATATAAATCATGCATTATATTAAATGCAATGTTGCTTTAATATGTTAATTATTTTATTTATCTATACTATAAATTTCTCTCTCTCTTTACTTTTGAATAACTATTTCTACTAAGTATTTATATCGATCACTAGTTAAATGATTTTCAATCACAAATTGATAGGCTGGATACAATAATTCCACTCAATTAATCAATTTGATTGCTTCACAACTGAGTGCAATAAAAACTATATTCTGCTGAGTCTAGAAACTTTCAGTTTTAATCTTGTAACTCTTTCATCATCCTAAAATTCACAGGTCATAATCCAAATTTATTTTAGATGACATAGATTATAATATTTAAAAAATAAATAAGCTATGAAACTTATACTACTAAGTATATTTTACAACTATCAGCGCACTCTTCTATGAAAACTTTAATTTTTAATTCAGATAAATATATGTTTTGTGTCTGATCCTCATATATTCATGCTAGCCACAATAATATGAAAATAAATAAATAAATAAGTTTCTTTTAAAATTGTATTTCTCTGGGGTTCTTTATAATTAAAATTATCTTTCTTTGTATATATTGAATAATTTCTTTAAATATAACAATGCTCTATGGAGTTTGTCAAAATGGTAGAGTGCTGGACTCGATAGCTAAAGATCCCTAAAGAAACTTAACCTATTATTTCCAATTCTTCAACATCATATAATCTTTCAAGCAATTAACCATTCAGTTATTTTTATTAGTATTTTAATATAGGGCTAATAAACTTTTATTTAAAGTAGCAAAAAAAAAAAAACAGTAAAATTATTTTTCAATGTCAAAATTTGAAATTATTTTATTAAACCGACTTTAACAACAAACCGTAAGTAAATATTTTTTATAGTTTACGCAAAGTTTTAGAATTTAATCATTTAAGAAAAAAAATACCGCCTATATATCATTAAATAAAATTTGTATAAAATTTTAATTTTTAAATTGTGGAGAAATAAATTAATATAACATAAATGGTTAATTGTTTTTTGCTAAAAAAAATTTTGTTGTCATTTAAATATGCGTAAAATTTTCACGCGTTTGTCATTTTATGTTAATGACAGTTTTGGTTGAATTTCTAAATGTGAAGTTTCCGGATTTCGTCTTATTTATTGATTAAATTATGACATAGACAATTTTTAATTAATTATCAAATATGAACAGCTTCTCTTTTAATTTTACTTTAGTTCTTAGTTCGATTTTAATTTATCTCACTTTTTTTTTAACTTAACAATTAATTCTAAATACATATTATTTTAACTCAAATTCTTTCTAATTTGTTAGTGATATTTGCCATTCTTTTTTTTAAAAAAATCAAATAAAAGTACTATACTTTTATTAAATTTTGGTACATAATAGTATATATATATTATAAACTCGTAAGTTAAATTTCATTATTCTAAATGCTAAGAATCCTAATCCTTCCTTAATTGATTATAAATAAACACACAAAAAAATGTCTTAATTTGAACACTTATTAAAAAAAAGAAAAAAAAACATGGAGTATGAGGAGTATAAACCAAAAAATGAAATTCTGAATTCGTCCTATAAACTATACAGCAAACAAAAATCTTATATTAGGTATTGAAAATTGACGTGTTTTTCTTAATTTGCAGGTTAACAAAGATACACGAAATTTTCAATCCAAATTTATTAATAGCTGCAATTAATCATAAAAATGGTTGCTGAATATGCCACTTTTTTTATTTATTAATCAGATAAAACAATAAATCAAAAGGCTAAGTTTTATTACCAGCCTTGTTTTCAGAAGTTTGATTGGATTTTATAAAACCATATCATAACTTTTCCATACTTATTTAATAAAAATGTTTTATTGAGCATATTAACTAGAAAACTTTGTTTTGGAGAAGAATTGTAAACAAGTGGAAACAATTCTTTTAAAATTTTTAATACACTTTGTAAAAAATATTTTTAAGATAATATAAACAAAGATTAAGCCCATTCATGCCAAAGGATTTTATAAAATAACTTGCTTTCTTTGATTTATCAATATACTATGATATTCTTGAACTTGAGGAAGTCACTGATTTCTTATATATGACCATTTATCTGATAAAGTAACAATAGCGGTAAATTTTAATGGGTTTTAATTGTGTAAATATATATATTAGCATGCCATATCTTGCAGATTAAGACTTCATTGAAAAAAATCTTGTTTGAAATTTCATAACTATAAAAAAGTATTATTTTGCCATTACAGATTTTAGAAATTCATTTAACTTATTAGGAAATTGTTGTGGGTTCTCTGCAGCTTTTTAATATGTTAATTTAAGTTTAATTGTATATCATCATATTAGTGTTTTATTTTCTATCTTAAAAATGGTTGTTATACTAAAATATGTTGGTAATGGTATCAGTTAAAGTAATTAAGCAAGGATAACCTGCAATCATATATTAGTATCAGTAAACATATTTTTTCTTTCCAAATATTTTCTGCTTTCTTGTTACACACATGACAGCTGAATACAAATTTGTAGAATTGCCTTCTTAATTTCTCATGATATCACTTGTTCAGTTTACATAATTAGTAATAAATCCATTTATTTTTAACTGTAAAATTCAATTTTAATTTTTGTTTCTTAAGTATACCTATTTTTGGAAATGTTCTAGACTTGAAACAGGAAAGTTTTCAAGGTTTGATTTCTTTTCACATTAACAACAAGGCATAAAGAAGACATTAATTTTTATTTTAATGCAATCAAGATTTGCAGTTTTGGAACACTGGTACTTAGATAGTTCACTGAAAGTAGTTAAATAAGTTTAACACCATTTTTGAATGTAATATTTTAAAACTTTATTTGTCAGTGTACATTTGATAAAACATAGTCAGTTTTATATGTTATAATGAGAAATTAGATTTCTTTTGTTATTTCCAATGGTAACATATTCTTTGAAGTAGAAAGTAATTTCTGTAGTAATTGATGTAGATAGTTTGAGATGGCATTATACACTTATGACTTTCACATATCATTTTGTCTTCAGAATATATTTTGGTAGAAAAAAATATATCTATTGCATATATATTGGATGATTTTATAATGTATTTAGATTTGTTTAAATTTTAATCTAATAAACATTATTATATTATGTAAATAGTATATAACTACATCTTATTCCTCTTCAGAATGCTTTCATACATTCACTCACCCATCAGTGTTTTAAAAGCATAAGTGCAACACTTATGCCTAGAGCCTATTTTTATGTAATCCAACTCTTATTGACTGTGCTTAAATCAGGACTTGAACTTATTGTGAGCTAATATCTCAATTGGCAAAATAATTGTACAAATTTAGTTTATATATCACAGGTAAGAGAAAGTGTTTCATTTTTAAGTAACTGTAATTTTGAATTATATTAGTATAAAAATGGCTGGTAATTGCATGTAAATTTAAACTAATAGCACATGTGTAAAGATTAATTTCCTTCCAATTTTATATAGAAAGTAGGTTGAAGTAAGGAAGGGTTCCTCTTGGGTTTCCCCCTTTTCTTCCGAATGTAAACTTGTGGTTAAGACCTGTAGAGGTCCCTACTATCACATTTTTATGCACATATTTTTGAGGTTATAGCCTTAGTAAATATTAGTTATATACATGCTAAATTATTTATTTACATATATTCAACCTAATATAATTCAAAATTACAAGTACGTAAAAATGAGAAACTTTCTCTTCTCTGTGATATATAAACTAAACTTGTACAAATAATTTATCATTTGAAATATCAGGCTCATAATAATTTCAAGTTCTTATTTAAGCACAGTCAATAAGAGTTGGTTTATATAAAAATAAGCTCTAAACATAAGTAGTTACACTTATGCTTTTAAAACACTTATTGACAGGTGGATGCATGTAAATTTAATCTAATAGTGCATGTATGAAGATATATATATATATATTGTAATGAGCACAGACAATGTTACATTGTGTTTTTATTATTAAACATGAAATTAAAATAAAAAGTTCGCATTTAAAAATTTTCTTTAAAAATTAAAAATTGAAATTAAATATCATCTTAAACTCATATATATAAATCACACAGATAAAAAAAAATTATTAAATGAAAACTTTATTAAAGAAAAAGTGTTTTAAAACTAAATTTTCAGTAGAGATTTAAAGATAAAAATATATCTTTAAGTTTGAAAACACATTAATTAATCAGAAATGGAAATGATTGTTTTAATTAGAAATGTAAACTAGCCTTGGGCATTTAAATGTAAAAACATCGGTCAGATAGGAGAGAAAAACAATAGAATCGGACCTCAGCAAAAAGACCATCTCATCGATGACACAATGTAAATTCAATCCTTCAAATTAATATAAAAGGACAAGTTTGAAAATTATTAAGGATTATTGAGAGAGGACAGATATGTGTTAGTGCGGAAGTGAAGGAGAAGGGATTGAAAAGACGCACTCTTCAATCCCTTCAGTTTTGCTAAGAAAGAAAGAGAAATGAACTATCGTTTTTCTACATTGAGGACCAGTTAAAGCAAAAACCTCCGGATGGATAAATAAATCGGCCAACAGAATACCAATCTTAGGATGGCATGGGAATTCACATTCATGGCAAGCAATGGATAAAGATGAACTGTTTTAAACCGTAAGAACTTTATAAATAATGAACATTAAATTAAAACTTTCCATATTTAAATGATTGCAATATTATCCTATCTGACCAACTTAATTTATTAATAATGTTATTTGATGTATTTCTTTTTTTATATATATTTAAAATCATTTCCATTTATTTATTTATTTTTTGTTCTTTTAAGTTTTTATTGTGATTTTTGTTTTTTCGTTAGACTAAACTATATAAATGTTAAACTTAAGTTGGGCATGAATGGCTATATAGATTTGTAAAGCTATATTAGGGGAGGGTAATCTTAGGTTATTTGTTTCGTAGTTAGATTGGGTCAATGGATTGGATATATTGGTGTAATTGGTAGATGTAGTACAGATTCACTACGGGTAGAATTGCTTCATATGCCGCACTCTCCCATTTTGCCTATGGAAGAAATTATAAGATGCAGAATGCAGTTCCTTTCTATGGAGTTCTTTTTTTATTGCTCTTTTTCGCAGATAGATGTAATATTCCTATCTGACGAGAGGCAATTTCTTCTCTTAACTTTTTGGTGCTGCCGTATTTCATATTACATTGAATGCATCGATATATCAGATGAATTGACACCAGTTTGGCTGCGAATTTTTAGCCTAAGGTTAAATAGGGATAGAATGTTTTATTTTCAAATGCAAATCTATGTAGTCTATTCATACTCAACACTAAATAAAAATGCATTAAATTTAAGTTGGGTATAGACGCTTGCATGGGTTCATTACCAGTTGATTATGTTTTTGGTTTTCATATTTGATCAAAATATATAGACATTCGATAAATAATGATACCTTACGGTGAGTATCTAAAATGTATTTATTCGGATGTCTTTTAAGTTATTGTGTCACTGCAGTGTCTTATGATGAACACCCTGGGGTTTCTTGTATTCCCTATGCAATTGATGGTATGAATAATTTTGTATTTTGATCATTTATGTTTATTTTGAAATGTTTTTGACCGTGAAATCTATGTAACCGATCTATACTCAACATTATAAAACAAGCTTTCATAAATTTATCTGTGCGAACTTAATTAAAATGTAAACTTATAATAGTATAACAATTAAAATGTAAATTAAAATCTAAAGTAAAGTTAAAAATTTAAGTTAAAGTAAAAAAATGTAAACTGATTCTAAAATAATTTTAAATATTATATATATGTGCATAAATAAATGTTTGTATGTTAATTACTGGCAGTGGCTTATTTTATTTATCTTTTTAATATTGAAATATAATTAGATAAGATATTATATTATTAAATCTCTGCTATTCCACTGAGCTAGTGACATGGGCTAATGACCAGATATCAAAATTTAAAAAAAAAAAAAAAAAATTTTTTTTTTGACTTACGTATCTGCCTACTTTATAAATTTTTCTAGGTTCAAATGCCTAGATGGCGCCCTGTAGTGCAGATTACGTTAAGTAGCTCATTCTGCGGATCGTTACAATATATATATAATTAGATAAAATGAATAACTAATTCACTATCAAAAACTTTAAAAGTTTTATGACATATAATCAGTGCTAGAACAAAAAATTTATAAGAAGTTTTACAATAGACTTTCTAAATTAGATTGTTGAAATTAATAAGCTCAAGTATTATGAGGTGTATAATTAATTAATTTCTTATGATTTTTTTTATATAAAATATGCATACAGATGTATTTTTGAATTATCTCAATTTTAACATCTTTCATAGCAAGTGGTTGAAATACTCATGCATGTGCAGCTAAAACTATTATTTATTTTTATTGTTAAATAACATGCATTATATAGTTGAATAGTCATTAAATTTGGAATTAATAATCAGCATGACTGAAATTGATTATCATTTCTCTCATCATCATATATAATATTTATGATATTTGCTTCATCTATAGCTTGATAATTGTGTTTGTTTTATATTTACATGTTTACTATATGTTTTGTTTATCTATTATGATGTATTTTTAAATGATATTGTTAATTATACTTGGAATATTTTGTTAGAGTAATTTTTAAAATTATATAAATATATTAAAAATTATAAACTTTTAGCATTCATTCTATGTTCCTTTATTTTATGTTATTCATTTTTTCTGAAACATATAAAATTCTATATAAAAATGAAAATCACAATGGAAACTCATATATATATTCAAAATATACTTTTTAAAAAATAAGCATTATTTATAAGTCAATTAAAAAATTCCCCATAAATATATATATTAATAGTTTTAAGTTATATTAAATTAAAAGAAATGGATTTTTTTCTGAAAAAAGAAAACTTATTATATTTCTGTTTATTGGAAATAGAAAAAAAGTTTTTTTTAGATTAAACATGAAGTTTTACGAATTTATTTTCTATTTGCAATAATTATAAGCCCATTCACTATGAAGAGACATTGTATCTTTAAAAAAAAATGTTGTAAAGAAAGTGAAAAAAAATATTTGGAAGATATCACAGTTGGTAGAAGATAATATGAGAATTCATTACGGCATTAAGTAATCTGAATAAATATCCTGAATAATATAATAAAAGACACTGATACGATAAACAACTTGTATAGATTGATTCATCTTAGAATAGAAAAATACATAAAATGAGCATATATATATATTGAAACAGTAAGATTCGTATTCGAATCTTAAGTTTTACCTTTTTTCTATCGTCTCTCACCCACCGCTCTATCCTACCCAAATTTAAACTTTTTGGTATCGAATTGTGTGTGTAGCAATATTAAAAAATGTATAGATATATGTAGAATTCACCATAAACACGCACACATTTCGATCTCAAATTTAAGGCAATAAATAAAGATAAATAATATAATTTAGATTTTTTTCTTTTAGTTATAAAAATATATATATATATATATATTTAATCATTTATTTTGAATTGTAAAATCCGTTATTTCTTGCTTTGTTTAAATTTCATTTAATAATAATTTAGAAATAGATTGTAATATTTAATTAAAAGTAAAAATAATCATATGTTCCCTTTTGTATTTGAAATTTTAAAAGCAATGGCCGGTGAGAGATAATAGATTAATTAAAAAGAAAAATTCCTTAAAATGTAATTATAAAAATTAAATGTAAAATCTAAATGTAAACAATAGAACAGCAGCTTTCTCTATAATTAAACTAACAATAATGCATTGATTATCCTCAGGGCAGATTAAGTGGAATCTAAAAATACACTAACAAAAATGTAAAAGATAAGATCTAAGAAAGGAGGCCATTTGAGACTTTCTAGAGACTTGGGGTTTAACTTTAGCTGTGCTCTCAATCAGTTGAGAGTCTCCAAAATCTTAAATTAATTTTACCTGCCATGGTATGATCAAGTAAAAAGTGCCCAGATTATTCTCCATCCGGAGATGGCCTATCGGATGCCAAACCTTCCATTGCCCTTCATAAATTCAACCATGAAGATCTGCTGCCTAAAATAATTTGAAAGCTGCTGCTGTTAAATTACACGAATCATCTAAAAGCTGTAAAGAACTGCTAATGCTAGAATCATGAACAATTTGCTACTGATCACAGGATTGTAAAACTTCTCATAAACAGGTACCTGTATCCAAATTCTCTATAGTAGTCTACTAATATTCCACTATAGCTTATTCATTCTTTATCTACCTTATAAACTATAAACTGTAAATTCTCGTTTGTAAAACTAAAATTAATTATTAAATTTTTTTAATGTAAAGTTCTTTAATAATCTAGCCTGCCTAACTCTAACTTTCTTGGGTACGTATTTCTAAAATCTACATTTTATTATATAATTATCACCTGCTCATAATTTTCTAAGTATAAATCTATGATCGCTTGAAACAGTGGAGGCATGTCAAATTTTCATTAATATTTACTTTCATAAATAACTTAATATTTTCATCTAAATCAACATGCATCCAGTGCTTCATTTATTGTAATACAGGGGTCTAGTGCTTAACAAATGGCTGACGTATTAGTTATAATAATCACCCAGTTTATGTATTGTTTTTACATTTTATTAAATTTGTAATTAATAATTCCATAAAATTTGCATTTCTTTGAGAGTCGCAAACGTTCCTTATTAAATGTTGATGATGTAGGGCCGATTATAAAATATATTTAAGTCTTAACAGAATCGTCTGTACATTATACATGTGTTATGTTTTAGAGATGTGATGACCTATTACAACCCTAGAATATTCCGGATTCTATAGGGTTGAAATTAACCCCAGTCATCCTACACAAGCGGACATAATAAATGCTCCCATAGCCTTGATGACCGTCATGCAGCCAGCAGGCAACTGTGGCACGAACCACTTGTCCTTGGTTATGCTTATGTGATACCTTACTTCTTCGGGCCTATGGCGAATGCCAACCCATATTTATAAACTCATTCACAGCTTTGCAGTTTCAATATACTGCCATTTCCTATCATCTTTCTAAACGTCCCACGTGTTTCTTTTATTAACTTTATTATTCTATGTATAACTCCGTCCCTGCATTAGTGACATAATTCACTCTCAAATGAATGTTTGCCCCTAGTTATTAGTAAATATCTTTAATTAAATAAATATATGTCCGCCGCAACTCTTATAAATCTTACTTTAGACTCTTGCATTGCAAAGGTATAAATCCCTAAAGGCATGCCTTAGAAATACTTGCTCAAGAATTTTAGGTAGCTAGATTACATCATCCAATAAATGTATTTCTCTTTGTAAACATAACAGTATTGGAAATACCGCTACTGAGGTCTTAAATATAAAGTATTATTGGTAAAATGATTTCATATAAATGTTACTAAATAAATAAATGTATTTCTTGAATAAAAGTATCGGAAAATTCCGTTACTCAATTTAAATGTTACCAAATATTATTAGTAAATGATTTATTATTAAAATGTTTCAATAAATAATTTCAAACTATAGGTCTGCAGTTATGTTTTATTTATTCGATACCCATTCTATATAATATTTCCTCGATTTGTAAATATAAGTGTTTAATTAATATTAGTGTTATTATTGGCTAACTCGAAAATAAAATCACAAATCTCTTGCAACATCCATGACCACTGTGCCTAAAGAAATGTTTACTAATGTCGCATCAGATGCATTGTTTCATAGATTGTATTGTGGAACCGATAAACTATGTTCAAACTCAGTACTATGGGTGGTTTCACTACCTAGAGGGTGCTGCAGTTCTGTGTGGTGGTTGAATTCTGCACTATGTTAATGAATCACTCGTTTTCTGACCTTTACAGAGTAAAATTTTTTTTTTAGTGATTGGCGCTTTACAACATGGAGGCTTTGATACAAAAAAACCCATATCCCTGAGCAAAAATATAATGCATATAAATTTATTTTAGTGTTCGTTACTCAAGTTAGCTAATTATTCTATATATACAAGTTTGTGTTTTTGATAAAAATAATAAAAAAAATAAATCGAATGAAATAATGTGGGTCGAGTGAATGAAAGGACGGAAGATGTAATAACAAATGTATGGAAAGCAGGGATGTGTGTATAATTTAAGAAGGAACAAAAATACTCGAATCTAGTGAAATATTTTTTTATATACACCTGGGTCTCTTTTTACGTGGACTTATTTAACACAATTTTGAAGTTACGCGATTCGTGTTTCACCTGAAGTCGAGCTCCGATAATGCGCTTTTACTTTAAATAATAAATTTCGTGCACTTACATTATATTGAAAGTAATAGCACATTATTGGAATTCTACTTTCATCTTAGTAATTTCAATATTTTCAGTGCTTTATAATAGTAAGATTTTATGCAATAATGAAATTAAAATCATGATTTCCACATTTCATGTATACACACATTAAATTTTACAAGATTATAATGTAAATTTGTTCAAACATTGTGCGTGTTAATTTTGCATTTTAAATCACATTCTGTTTTTGCTTTTTAAAAAAGAACATAATCAATTATTAATCATTTAGTGTCCACAAGTTTATTTTTAAAAGGTTAGTAATAGCAGTGGGCACAATTAAAAATTAAAATATGATTTTTAATTGTAATTAACAATTTAAAAATTACTTATGGGTGACTTAAAATTAATGTGATGTAAAACGAAATTTGATTTTTAAATGGAATTGAAAATTAAAGACAAAAATAAGAATTTAATTTTTAGTTGTTAGTTTTAATTAAATTTTTCCCAGCAGTTGTGAATAAATGTCTTTTTATTATCATAAGTCTAAGTTCATAAACAATTAATAAAATCATCATCATCGTCATCAACAGAAAACCATTAACACAATATGAGAGTGAACTTGGTCCTAGTTGTATTTCCTCTTGTGAGAATAATTGCTGAGATATTCTTGACTTCGTTTAAGGAGAAGCCAAATACATCACATCACATCACATGAGAATCTGATTTTTTACTAGTTTGCAAACGAACGTGTTTTTTGGGCAAATAGCGATAATAATTAAAATGTGTATAAAAAAATATAAATTACTGTACTGTAATTTATGCATAAAAATATATTATTTTGAATAAAATTAAATATTATAGTTAAAAAAAGTTTGTCTTGTATCAATTTTTTTTAAATTTGAAATTTTTTATTAGTCATATTTTATTTCCTTATTTTTTTTTGCGTGAATTTTAAAGTAATTTAATGTTGGTGCTTTGCTTTTATGTAAATTTTGAAAAATCACAGACTGCATCCCCCCTTTTTCATTGTAAGTTACATCTATTTTTGCGCGATTTCGTTTGCGTGTGTTTTCTGAGGAACCTATCTATCGCGTAAAACGAGACCCAGGTGTATATGTAAAAAAAAAAGTAATCAGTCACTAAATGAGAAAGCAAGTAGCAGTAAATATTTTATTAAAGCACCATTATATATATCATAGACAGCAGTGGCTTGTTATATATGTTAACAGTAAATATTTTATTAAAGTGCTATTATATATATAGACAGCAGTGGCTTATTATACATGTTAGCAGTAGTTCGTTATAATATATGTTAAATGCAGCAATATAGAGAATATAGATATAGGGCAATGTAGAGTAGGTGAGGGCAGTGAAAGAGTGTTATAGGACCAAGATACCAGTGGGGAATAGTCTAATGCTCAATAAAGAAAAATAAATAAATAATAATCAAAAAATGGAAGCAGAAAATGTTAGTATAGAGCACGTAGATTTATCTAAAGCTTTTGGAGGGTCAATGGACTTTAGTTTAAAGTTACGTGAAATACTTAGACAGAATAGGGAACAAATGAGGAAAATTTATGAGGAGGAAGCGAGAAGAAGAGATGAAGAATCAAAAATGAGACAGGAAGAAGAAAAGATAAGAGCTAAGAAGTATCACGAAATTCAAAAATTTGTCTTGAGAGAGTTAGGAATGATAGCAAAGGAATATAGAATAACCCAAGTCAATAAAAAGGAAGAGGCTAAAGATTTGGAAAATGAAAGGAAGTTAGCAAGATCTGATGAACCTATGATAATAGAAGAACAGACAGATAGTGTAATAAATGTAGATAAGTGTGAAGAGCAAAGAGACCTCATTCCAACAAATGAAGGCCCACAAAAACCATTGAATGAAGACAGCATTGAAAAGAAAACAAGCATATCCGGAGTTAGTAAAAAGGAAGAAGAGATTAAAGATATGGAAAATGAAAGAAAGTTAGAATGATCTGATGAAACTATGATAATAGATGAGCCAATAGACCTCATTCCAACAGATGAAGGCCCACAAGAACTGTTGAATGAAAGCAGTAAAAAGGAGATGAGTGTTAAATGGGGACGAAAATATAGAAGGACCAAAGGTTATGGAAGAAATCATGAAAATGGACAATGGACACCAGAGCTACCAAAGATGATTCACATTAAAATCTTTATTAAAGGAAAGATAGAGGAAAACCCTCAAACCCACTTAGAGAGCTTACAAAAGTTCTCCCAATTTTATAAGAAAGGACCAGATTTACGGATAGCTATGGCCAGTTACCATCTACAAGGCTCTGCCAAAGACTGGTGGAATATGAGGAAGTGGAAATATAGAACTATCTTATGTAACATGCTGCTAACCATCCAACAATTAATGGCAGGCAGTCGAATAAAAGACATAGAAGAAATGATTGAATTTCTCACTACATTGGATTTTAACTATTGGGTCAACGAACCACCTGATAGAAGGCAAAAATTAGAAAACCCAAGGCTGCAGTCATCAACAATGAGAGATGGATATTATCCACCTGATCTGGGGTTATAAAATATTTTAGCATCTTAGGACAGTCATTATGTGTATCTAAAATTAGTAAAACAAATTTGATATAATGAATTTAGTAGAATGGAACCTACGTTAGTCAAATAGGGCTTTAGATAGAAATTTTTTATATATATATTATTGTTTAATTACTATTACTCTTAAAAAAAATTTTTTTATATATATTAACTAATCTTACTCTAAGAATTTTTTTATATATAATCAGTTTAACTAATATTACTATGATTTCTAACCAGACATGGCCAAATTAGGCCATTTTAAATTAAACTATAAATTCTAGATCCGGGTATATAAAATATTCGTTGCTTCATGTAATCTCTGCTTTCTATATTTCTATATATCTGTAAAAAAAAAAAATAATTTTTTTTCGTATTTAAATTATGTGATGTAGCAAAATTTTTTTTCCTTCTTTCCTTGCCTCCTTTGTTCTTCCTTAATTGTTCATGGGAAGTACGGGGAAATGAAACAGTAAGATTCGTATTCAAATCTTAAGTTTCACCTTTTTTCTATCGTCTCTCACCCACCGCTCTATACTACCCAAATTTAAACTTTTTGGTATCGAATTGTGTGTGTAGCAATATTAAAAATGTATAGATATATGTAGAATTCACCATAAACACGCACACATTTCGATCTCAAATTTAAGGCAATAAATAAAGATAAATAATATAATTTAGATTTCTTCTTTTAGTTATAAAATATATATATATATTTAACCATTTATTTTAAATTGTAAAATCCGTTATTTCTTGCTTTGTTTAAATTTCATTTAATAATAATTTAGAAATAGATTGTAATATTTAATTAAAAGTAAAAATAATCATATGTTTTCTTTTGTATTTGAAATTTTAAAAGCAATGGCCAGTGAGAGATAATAGATTAATTAAAAAGTAAAATTCCCTAAAATGTAATTATAAAAATTAAATGTAAAATCTAAACATAAACAATAGAATGGCAGCTTTCTCTATAATTAAACTAACAAAAATGCATTGATTATCCTCAGGGCAGATTAAGTGGAATCTAAAAATACACTAACAAAAATGTAAAAGATAAGATCTAAGAAAGGAGGCCATTTGAGACTTTCTAGAGACTTGGGGTTTAACTTTAGCTGTGCTCTTAATCAGTTGAGAGTCTCCAAGATCTTAAATTAATTTTACCTTCCATGGTATGATCGAGTAAAAAGTGCCCAGACTATTCTCCGTCCAGAGATGGCCTATCGGATGCCAAACCTTCCATTGCCCTTCATAAATTCAACCATGAAGATCTGCTGCTTAAAATAATTTGAAAGCTGCTGCTGTTAAATTACATGAATCATCTAAAAGCTGTAAAGAACTGCTAATGCTAGAATCATGAACAATTTGCTACTGATCACAGGATCGTAAAACTTTTCATAAACAGGTACCTGTGTCCAAATTCTCTAGAGTACTCTACTAATATCCCGCTATAGCTTATTCATTCTTTATCTAACTTATAAACTATAAACTGTAAATTCTCATTTGTAAAACTAAAATTAATTATTAAATTTTTTTAATGTAAAGTTCTTTAATAATCTAGCCTGCCTAACTCTAACTTTCTTGGGTACGTATTTCTAAAATCTACATTTTATTATATAATTATCGCATGCTCATAATTTTCTAAGTATAAATCTATGATCGCTTGAAACAGTGGATGCATGTCAAATTTTCATTAATATTTACTTTCATAAATAACTTAATGTTTTCATCTAAATCGACACGCATTCAGTGCTTCATTTATTGTAATACAGGGGTCTAGTGCTTAACAAATGGCTGACATATTAGTTATAATAATCACCCAGTTTATGTATTGTTTTTATATTTTATTAAATTTGTAATTAATAATTCCATAAAATTTGCATTTCTTTGAGAGTCACAAACGTTCCTTATTAAATGTTGATGATGTAGGGCCGAGTTATAAAATATATTTAAGTCTTAACAGAATCGTCTGTACATTATACATGTGTTACATTTTAGAGACATGATGACCCATTACAAGCCTTGAATATTCCGGATTCTATAGGGTTGAAATTAACCCCAGTCATCCTATACAAGCGGACATAATAAATGCTCCCGTAGGACTTGACAACCATCATGCAGCCAGCAGGCAACTGTGGCATGAACCACTTGTCCCTGGTTATGCTTATGTGACACTTTACCTCTTCGGGCCTATGGCAAATGCCAACCCATTTTTATAAACTCATTCATGGCTTTGCAGTTTCAATATACTGCCATTTCCTATCACCTTTCTAAACATACCATGTGTTTCTTTTGTTAACTTTATTATTCTATGTATAACTCCGTCCCTGCATTAGTGACATAATTCACTCTCAAATAAATATTTGCCCCTAGTTATTAGTAAATATCTTTAATTAAGTAAATATATGTCCGCTGCTACTCTTATAAATCTTACTTTAGACTCTTGCATTGCAAAGGTATAAATCCCTAAAGGCATGCCTTAGAAATACTTGCTCAAGAATTTTAGGCAGCTAGATTACGTCATCCAATAAATGTATTTCTCTTTGTAAACATAACAGTATTGGAAATACTGCTACTGAGGTCTTAAATATAAAGTATTATTGGTAAAATGATTTTGTATAAATGTTAGTAAATAAATAAATGTATTTCTTGAATAAAAGTATTGGAAAATTCCATTACTCAATTTAAATATTACCAAGTATTATTAGTACATGATTTATTATTAAAATGTTTCAATAAATAATTTCAAACTATAGGTCTGCAGTTATGTTTTATTTATTCGATACCCATTCTATATAATATTTCCTCGATTTGTAAATATAAGTGTTTAATTAATATTAGTGTTATTATTGGCTAACTCGAAAATAAAATCATAAATCTCTTGCAACATCCCTGACCACCGTGCCTAAAGAAATGTTTATTAATGTCACATCAGATGCGTTGTTTCGTAGATTGTATTGTGGAACCGATAAACTATGTTCGAACTCAGTACTACAGATGGCTTTGCTACCTAGATGGTGCTGCAGTTCTGTGTGGTGGTCAAATTCTGCACTATGTTAATGAATCACTCATTTTCTGACCATTACAATATATATATATATATAATGGAAAGATAGAATTATCAACTTACTGTATTGAAAATGTCTACTAAATATAATGTAAAAATTAAACAAATGTACATCGCAGTCCAAGGGATTCCACCTGATTTATTGATTGTTATTGGTATTGGGATTGTCTAAGTGTGACTGCTTTTTAAAGATATATATATATATATATATATATATATATATATATATGAATATTTACTGTTACAATATATATATATATATATATATATTGTAACAGTAAACATTCAACAGTTAATAGGTTTGAACTAGAAACCAAAGATATACAAACAACACATTTTAATTCAAATAAATATTTATATGGTGAAAGATTAGAATAAAACAAGTCAATTCAAATGTATCAAATATTATTAACCAATGTCATGATAATGATGATTATTTACTACTCGGATATAAGTTCTACCAAAAATATTTTATTTGTTTTTCAGTTTCATTAAAATAAATAAATAATAAAACAAATACCAAGTCTTTTGAATAGAAAGTTTACTTTTGAAAAACTTATTAACTTTCAATCATCATCATTTAGAAATTATTACCATCATCCCTGCATATCCCCCAATGGATTGCAAGATTTCTCAGGTTTTGTGGATATTACAAGCATATCAGATATTAAAAGCATTATGCTTAGAATAAGTTCCAGAAGCAAACACAAAGTAAATAGATTAATAAAAAAATAATTTATTAACAATGCATAAATAAAAACTGTTGCATATATATTAGCAACTATTAATGCATATACAAAATATGAAATATAATGGTAATAAAATATATTTGTAATGTAAGTTCAATTTTAAGGCCTTATATTATTTATAATGATAAGATCTTATCATGTGAAATATTTAAATAGTTCCCAAACATGATTTCTGCAGATATTATTTTTAAATATATTTATGATTATCTTTATTAATTTCTCCAAAAATTATATTTTTTTGGCACTGGTGATTTTGGAGAAAAAAAACAACAGCATCTGTGATATTAACAGCAAGACAGACACTTACTGGTTTTGGCTAACTGCAGTGTTAGTTTCCTGATCTGACTGCATTTTCTGGGTGTTTTGGCTGTAGTGAGTTTTGGTTATCTATCTACACATGGTATCTGGTTTTATACTAGATAAAATCATCATACTTGCTGTTATAAGTGAAATATTGGAAACATATTAGGAAATAAACATGTCAGCAACATACAGCTATCTAAGTCATGATGGAAAACAGTTTTAACCACCTGTTTCTGTCCACTGAATTTGGGTACTGCAACAACTGTTCCTTACATCAAGTTTTCAAATAAACTAAAGTAGACTAGATTGCCTGGACTGGATTGCTTGCACTGGACTCAACTGTTTATACTCTATTTAATGTTTTTCAACTACATGTTTTCCAAACAATGAATTCATCACCAGCCAGTTACAAGATTTACCTGTTTCTTTACAACAACATGTTGTTTGGAAAAGATTTTCTTTATTCTTTTCACAACATGTTATAGACATAAATTTACATATATTTTAAAATTATATTTTAATAAATAAATGCATGAAAGAAAGAAATAATAGTTTATTTCTCTCTGTTTCTTTATTTACATTAGTGATAGGAAGAAAGAAAAAAATCATTGCCAATATCTAAATTTTAATTGATAACTTTTAAAAAAATTATTAATTCAAAAATTTTTGTATCATTTTTAGTTTTCTTATCAAATTTACTATTAAAATATGAAAGATTTTATTTAAATAAGTGAAACTAAAACAGGTTAAAATACATTAGATTTTTTAAAAACTATGCAATTCAAAAAGACAATCATGTACTTAGTGAAACAACTGATATGGAATTTTTTATAGTTACAATATATATACACCTGGGTCTCTTTTTATGCAAACTTATTTAACACGATTTTGAAGTTATGCGATTTATGTTTCACCAGAAGTCGAACTCCGATAATGTGCTATTACTTTAAATAATAAATTTCACGCACTTACGTCATATTGAAAGTAATAGCACATTACTGGAATTCAACTTTCATCTTAGTCATTTCAATATTTTCAATGCTTTATAATAGTAAGATTTTATGCAATAATAAAATTAAAATCATGATTTCCACATTTTATGTATACACACATTAAATTTTACAAGATTATAATGTAAATTTGTTCAAACATTGTGCATGTTAATTTTGCATTTTAAATCACATTCTGTTTTGCTTTTTAAAAAAGAACATAATCAATTATTAATCATTTAGTGTCCGCAAGTTTATTTTTAAAAGATGAGTAATAGCAGTGAAACGAAATTTGATTTTTAAATGGAATTAAAAATTAAAGACAAAAATAAGAATTTAATTTTTAGTTGTTAGTTTTAATTAATTTTTTCCCAGCAGTGGTGAATAAATGTCTTTTTATTATCATAAGTCTAAGTTCATAAACAATTAATAAAATCAACATCTCAAAGATTAATTACTAATTACGTTGTCAACAGAAAACCATTATCACAACATGAGAGTGAACTTGGTGTTAGTTGTATTTCCTCTTGTGAGAATCTGATTTTTTACCAGTTTGCAAACGAACATGTATTTCGGCAAATAGCGATAATAATTAAAATGTGTATAAAAAAATGTAAATTACTGTACTGTAAATTATGCATAAAAATATATTATTTTGAATAAAATTAAATATTATAGTTAAAAAAAGTTTGTCTTGTATCAATTTTTTTCAAATTTGAAATTTTTTATTAGTCATATTTTATTATTATTATTATTTTTTTTACACGAATTTTAAAGTAATTTTACATTGGTGCTTTGCTTTTGCACAAATTTTGAAAAATCACAGACCCCATCCCCCCTTTTTCAATGTAAATTACGTCTATTTTTGTGCGATTTTATTTGCGCGTGTTTTCTGAGGAACCTATCTATCGCATAAAATGAGACCCAGGTGTATATATATATATAAAACCAAAACTGTGGTTTTGCATTTATATATATATATATATATATATATATATAACGAGACCCAGGTATATATATATATAAAGGACTTGAACTCAGACATTCAAACTTCCCACAATTATCCAATCCATCTTTTGCCACATACATGTGAATAAGATAGATGATCTCCAATATACACACATATTTCATGCCAAACCAGCACTCATCAGTTGGTCCAGGTCACCATTCCGAACACATATATACAGTACTGTCCTGTTTATATTAAGATAGCAAATATTCAAACCTTAATGGACAAGCTTCAATCTTCTCTGTAACTCTTCAGCCATCCATATCATTAAAAATCCAAGAATGAAATTCTCAAAGCCTTTGATGATGCCAATATTATTGTCATACACATGTTGACCTTGAGTCAATCTGACATTTTAAGGTCATATTTGTGAGGAATGGTATCACAATAATATTGGTATCATCAAAAGCTTTGAGCATTTCTTCCTTAGATTTTCAATAATATAAATGGCTGAAGAATTGGATATTGAAGAAGCCTGAAGCTTTTCCATTAAGGTTTGAAGATTTGCTATCTTAATATAAACTGGACACTGATTGTATATATATGTTGGAGATAGTGATCTGGACCTACTTATAAGTGCTGGTTCAGCCTGAAATATGTATATTAGAGATCATTTATCTTTTTCACATATCTGTGGTCATGGGTATTAGTTGTATCATATGTATTGGATAGCTTTAGGGAGTTTAAAAATCTGAGTTCAAGTCCTTTATAAATTACATTAAGTCTAATATAGACAATATACATATATATATATATAAATTGCGCAAATATTTAAAAATTAGTTTAGAGAAATAATTTATATTTTAAAATATGGCTAATTAGTTAATTAAAAGTTGCAATTTTATATAATATTTATGGTAAGTAAAAAAGAAATACAAAAGAAAACAAAATATTTGAATCCAAATAAATTAATACTTTGTTTACATTAATGATTTTGTTTATAAAAATGGTAATAAAAAGTGGCCATATAAATGTAATAAATTTTATTTTTACAAAATAACCGTAATATTTCTTAGCAACTTAAAATTTAATAGTAATTATAGACTTTGGAAATAGTAATTGCTTTATAAAATGGAAATGAAAAGTATTAATTTTTTTAAAAAAAATTCTAATTTTGAAAAACTTAATAAATAAAAGATCAATTATCAGATTCATGTAATTTTAAAGTTTTGAACTAAAACTATTATATGAATCTATTTAGAAAATTCTTAGTTTATTGAGTGGTAGAAGTTGAAAAATAAGTTATTGGAAAATATTTTTAAAAAAAATATGATAAAAAACTGAAAATAATTAAACAGTAATTAAGATTTTATTTTAAAATTATATTCCAGATGTATCTGCATAGTAAAATATTTATTATTTATAATTTACAATTCAAATTAGCATAAAAAATATGTTTTAAGTGCTGAAATAAGTGAGAACTTATTCTATTTAATTCTAAATTGCTTTAAGCAACAGCATAATTTTGGACAAAAATAGAGAAAAAATAATATTAATAATAACTTACTCTTATGAATTATTTTTAAAGTCCCAAATATCATTAAAACTTTATTAAAATTTGACAATTATAAATTCTGTGCTTCTAAAATTAATTACACATTAATGACTTAAATTCTATGATTTATTATACAAGTAAGTTATTTTATGTAACGTTCTGATTATTTATTAAGTGCACAAAAATCTGTAATTAAAAAGAGAAAGACTTTAACCTTTTTCATATGCATCTTAAATGTTTGGATAATAGCCAAACGATGTAGTTTTTGACTATGGAGGGATCTCTCAAACCACAATAGAAGATAGAGACTTTATAAAGATAAGAGTAATTGTCTTATCATTATGTAAAGAGAGTAATATCTTCAGCTTTCAAATCAAGATGCTTCAGATTGATCTATATAAATATGAATTAAGTTAAAAATAAGATGACCATTCTTATCTTTATAAAGTCCCTATCTTGTGGTGACTTTTGGAGGTTCCTCTGTAGTCAAAAACTATATTGCTTGGCTATTATGAAAACGTTTAAGGTGTTTGTGAAAAAGGTTAAAGCCTTATGCTTTCTAAATAAATTATTTATAAAATCTTTAATCTTTAATGAAAAATTATTGTCTATATTTACTTCAGAATTGATTTTTTTAATTAGTAACATTTCTTTAACTTTTTTTAGCTTAATATATTTGCAGTTTATTTTTTATATTAGTTACATAATTATTAAATATAGATATAGTCAATAATTTACTTTGATTTTTTAAATAAATATTTGTTTATAAACATTTTAAAATTTAGTTTTGGATTTTCTGTTTTTTTATATATTTATTTACTACTTTGGAAAATGTATTTAGTTTGTTTTAACATTTAACTAGAAAATTATTATAGACACATATATAATATCTTTAGCCATCAACAGAGGGTTTGAGTTGCATAGTAGAATATCTGTAAGTCATTCTCATGATCTGAAATCAAAACTGTAAAAAACTTGAAAATATTTTCAAATGCCAATAAAGCTTAGGAATTTTTTTCAGGTACTGAATCCTCATAGTGAACTCTGTAAACAATTCAACATTGTCTATCAAATGGATGTCAAACTATTCTTTCTACCTGTAACTAATACTTTTTTCACTCTTTGTTTTAACTATTATTATTTTTTATACATAGAAATTAGAAGTCTTATGGTGCAGAATTAACACTTGTCTCTAAATGTCTATGACTTGGGGTTTTTTAATTCAGGCCAAGTGATTTTTTTTTTAAAGTCTCATAATTTTTTTCTCAATTAGATTCCCATAGTCAATCTAGCTAATCATCTAACATTAGTTGGTAAATAAGTATCATCTATACTTAGCTAAATGATAAAACAAGGACAAAAAAACCTGCTCAAATCTCATCATCTACTAGATGATAAATTTCATAAATATTACCTTTTCTTTCATTGCTTCTTTATAAAAGACTATTGGACAATCCTTTGTTCTCTTGTGAGTTATTTAGTAAAAAGACTATATTACTTTTATACAATTATTTTTTTTTACATATTTTTTCAATCAATTAGAGTAGTCCAGTTTTCTCTTTCATTCTTTTTATGCTAATATTTTAGAAGATTGTATATTATTATTATTATTGTCATCATCACTTTATTCACGATCTCTCCTATTAATATATATGAATATGTAATGGTCAGATAATATGAGGTGTTAGATTGAAATAATCTTACATGGGTATGACTACAATATCAGATCCAATAAGGACTTGGAGCATTCTATATTAAGTTTTTAAATGAAATGGCTAGTTAATCAGTTGTAAGGGTGAGAAGCTTGAAGCTTATCCATTAAAGTTTGAGGAATTGCTACCCTAATATAAATTGAGTTCTATTTGTAAATATGTGTGGGAGATTATGATCTTGCCTAACTAATAAGTGCTAGTGCTGCATGAAATATGTATATTGGGGATCATGCATTTTTTTCACATGTGTGTAACCATGTGTATTGCTTGCTTGAGATGGAGTGAAATGTGAATAGACTGAAAAATGCAAATCCCTCTAATTATATATAGTTGTAGTATAATTTTTTTCTAATTTTTCTGTTATTTATTCAATTTTCTAAATACTGTTAACAGTGGCTATATGTAGAAATAAAAAAAAGCTTCCTGGATTTTATTTTCACATTAGAAAATTAATAAAAAAAAAAAGGGGGAACGTTTTAGTTTGAACAAAATAAAACTACTGCAATCCATTCACTACTTTGACGTTTAAAAGCTTCTTGATGCTTTAAGTAACTGACTGTATAACAAATAAATAAATAGAGCTGCCTATCTTTTAAATGCTATTTGTTAATATTATTACCATTTTAATGTCTTATAAAATTATACACATTTTATTTATTTTAAAGCTTAGGTAGAACTCTCTTATTCTTCTCATCTAGGAATTAAAAAATGGAAATAATGGAGATAATTGTAAACCAGAAAAATACCTATCTAAAATAGAGACTTCCAATATCATAACTCTTATGATTTTTTTTCAATAAATTTTTATGCAGATAATTAATTTACTTTGATCATTATTCTTACAGTTTGGATTGCCTATTATATACTATGTAGTCTCATGTTATTGCTATCAATTTTATCTGCATTAATCTCTCAATTTATAAACTACCTATCATTTACACTATCACAACAGTGTTACGTTTTATGTTAAAGATTTTTAAAGACCAATCTTCTCTTTAATTTGTATTTAAATTTACAACTTTCTGAATTTTTGACATTATTAAAATCAAAGATTCAAATTTTAAGATATTATTTAATTTTGTTGCATCAAAAAAATTTCAGAAGATGTAGTAATTATCAGGTTATTTTTTTATTCTTTATTGTTATATCATTCTTTATTGAACTTTCCCCACATTTTATGATGTTATCTCCTTTTTTTAGTAATAGTCTTATCTTTTCTTCTTAAATACAGAATTAAATTTTCTATCAATACAAAAAAGTTGATTTAGAATATTTATATTTTTATTTTCTTCTACAGTTTTCATTGCTAATTCACAATTATATTTTCTTATATTGTTATTAACTCTTTTTTCATATTTTATAAAATTCTAGCTATTTAATTCTTCTTAATGAGTCATTTTTATATATTTTTGTATTCATTTTTTCTTTATAAATTATATTGTGTCAGTAGAAAATTTACTCATCCATTGCTGTTTATTTTTACCAGTTATTTTTGTTAAAGTTCTTCTTCCTATATCAGTTAATTTTCTAATGATTTTGTTCAAATATGAATCATCTTTAAATTCTGTTAATATTTTAAAACATTGTAAGTTCCAATTTAAATTTAATTGAATGTTTCTGAAGATTAGGAATATCAATTATGAATATTGTTTTCTTAATAATTTTATTTCTCTAGTTGTGAATTATCATTTAACTTACATCTCATTAATTGATAAACACTTCCTGTATTGAGTTTATTAAGAACATACAACTTGAAATACATATTTTTGTTAGTAAAAATATAATCCAATTCTCCTATACCTTTATTTGGATGCTTCCATGTTCATTTCTACTTAGTATTTTTCTTAAAGAAAAAAATAATAATATACTTTCTTTTCTTTTTTAATAATATAAAATTTTCTGTCTTTTTTTAAAAGCCGTTTTATACTATAAATATACAGTAGTTTAACCATAAATACATATAGAGAAAATCTAAAAAACTGAATGAATAAATTAAAAAGAAAAATGTATACAATTTACAAGACGAGAAACATATTGATCTTAAAAGAAAAGCAGTACAGGAAAAACAGTAAATGTATTTTTGAAAATATACAGAACATGTCTTTTGCAGAATGACTGTTTTAAATATACCCACGCAATTAATCATTGAAACAGACTCTAACTTAAAGTTGATATTGACGTACACAAAATATATTTTTTAAAAATGAAGTATAAAACTTAAAAGTTTTATGTGTAACTCAATAACAGTCAACAATCATTATTTTTAAGAACTTGTTTTCTTATTTCTCTATTTTCTAAAAATATGTTTTTCGTATATTATTCTTGGTTTGATGGGAATATAACCATCTGTTGTTTCATTTATTTTTACTAAGGTCTATTGAATATCAATATTTCAAATCATTAGTTTTATTGGTTTTAATTTCTTTCCAGCATTTTATATGTTAATTAGCTAAACAAAAATATCGAAGTTTACTGACTACTCTGAAAACAAATCTTTCACAAATAAAACATTATTAATAAAAAGTGTCTAAAGAGTATTTATAAAAATAATAATTAAATTTTTATTTAATAGACCTAATAAATTGTAATTTTAATTGCTATTTTGTAATGTCATTACCTTAAAAAAGTATAAAGTATATATATATCAGGATTTATCTCTAATTACAGTGTTTTTTAATTTTAATAATGGTAGATTTCTGCTTATCTTATCAGCAGCTGGACTAATTTGTAGTAATGAAAACATGTTTCAGGCATAGATAGGCAGTAGGCTAACTTTTATAAAGCCATCATCTTTAGATTATGAAGCATAATAAAAAAATCACCTTTGAAGGACTTCATGCAGAAAGTAAAAAGTAGTACATTTCTGTGAGCATTCAGCATATCATGATAAAAATTATCAGAGCTAAAATATGGGCAGCATACAAAAGTCAATTTATAGCTGCCTTTTTACACGAGTAATTACTACAGAACTACTATGGCAACAATGAATTCATATAATTCAACTTATTTTTTTTCTATCTTATGAAAGTGGTTTACACGAGATCTCTCTTCAGACAATTACCCATAATCAATATAGAGTAAAAAAGTCATCTTAATCTTTTTTCAAGATTTAATATAATGTCCTTAATGCATGATTAAAACGTATTTTTCACAACTCAAAAGCTCACACATGCATTTGCTTTTGTTAAATTGATTTTCTGTATCTCTTAATTACTGTTTGTTTTCTGATTTTAGATTTAATGAAATCAATTTAAATACATTAAGATTATTTTTTAATTGCACAACATATATTAAGACAAATTCGTTATTTTTCTTATATTTTGTTATTTAAGCAAAAAAATATGTCTTTATATATTTTATTATTTGAAATTCCATTTTATAATGATTTATACTATTAAAACTATGTGTATTCACTTATATATTGCGTATGCATAATTCTATCAAAATTTATTTTTAATTATATTTTGTTATTTTCATCTTTAAAATAAATGATTTCTCCACAGCTTTATAGATATCACATCATTCATTTCTTGTATTCTTAAACTTAGTGAGTTTCAAATATTCTACTTAATTCATTAAATTTTATAATCATTATAATTAAATCATTTCTTTTTTTGCCTCTATAGCCCCTAGATATTATCAATAAAAGCATTAGGTTAAATTTTATTTATTCTTACTTTTACAGTTTAGATATATAGTAATTTATTTTTAATGTTACTTTTGTGATTTAGAATGAATCCATTCATTATTAGATAAATTCATATAATTACAATAGTGAAGCCGCTTCGATAAAGTGTAAGTTAATTACCTGCTTTTAAAAAAATAACAGTAAAAATAATTACAATAATAAAATAATATTATTTCATTTTATAGTTATATAATTGTTTTAGAATTGAAAATTTAACAGCTAAAATGATTTAAACAAGAATGTATATAATTAAAACTATTGAAGATAATTTATATATAAAGAAGTTGAAATGTTGGAAATTAAAAATAAAAGTATAAAGAATGAAAAATATTTTAGTGATTTTGATAACAGAAAGAGAAGAGTGTACATATAAAAATAACACTATATTACAAACACTACTGAAATAAAAGCAAATCAATAGTTTGCTGTAAGTATGAGAGGTAGGAAGTTATTTACCAAAATTATTGATAAAAATAAAAATGCTTATAATATCATATTTTTGATGTGTTGACTGTTTTAAAGTGGATAAAAATTATTTCCTCATTATGAAATATGAATATTAAAAAATGATGAGTTGAATACTCTAAATATTTTCTACAAATGCTAAAAAAGATTCAAGTTTTTAAAGTCAGGTTATAGATATGATATATAATAGAAAATTCTGACTTATTTTTAAATTGATGATCATTTTAAATCTCTAGCTTAACTGATAAGGATTAATTTTTACAAGGCAATTGTTCAGAATTTGTTTAAGAAGAGCATAGAAAACTGAAAATTTAATTGATCAATATTTATCAAATACACTGTTCAATTCTATATATATCACATATTGAAACTAAATATATAAATAAAAATGATTTCCTTTTTTAGGTGCTGTCAGTGCCACTGTGCTTTCTTATTTATTAGAAAGCTAAGCAAGTATAAAATGACTTTTTATGCTTACTCTCCTAAAACATAAAAAGATTGACAATCTACCAAATAATATAATTGAAATCTACACCATATGTAAATAAAGTTCCATTCTAGATAGTCAATACATAAATTATCCAAGAGGCTTTGTTTACATTTGGTGCATATTAAAATTGACCCTGAACAATCATTACTTATTAAATTGTCCATTTGAATAAGTTTAGAATAGCAATTATAAACAATTATGTTATGCCTTCTAGCGTTCTAACAAACACAGAAGATTCAATCATTTTGACAAGGTAAAAAAAAGGAAGTCATTTTTAATACATTGGATAATATTGTGAGAATCTTAAAAAACAACTCTTATGCAGGACATTCCAGTTAATATATATTAATAAACATGATGAAGTAATACTGAATTTTAATAGATTTAAAAAAAGCTAACATTTAAATGTATGCATAATTTCAATAGTTTTATCAACGGAAAAAGTAATAATAATAATAATTTTATCAAATTTTTTTATAAATATTTATTTATTTTATAAACTATTATAACGTGCAAAAATATACTCCAACGTTTTGACTATATTCTTTTACAGACTTTATTAAGAAATAATATATTTAATTTTATCTAATAATAATGATAATTTTATTTATATCAATATAACTTTTTTAAATTTCATTTAAAGAAAGCTGAATGATTTTAATTTATAGTTAATGTTATTGCATTTTTTAAATAAAAAGATATAGTTAAAAATAATTGCATAAGTCGTATATATATGTATATATTAATTTTTGAATGAGCATACATAAATGAATGAGAGAATTTGATATTAACTTGTTAATATTTTTTCAATCTAGAAAAAAATATAAATGTTTAAAAATATTCATTTGATTGTTTCATGGTTTAAAATACTTAAACAAATACATCTAGAAATAATATATGAGAATTTATTCTGATAACAGTAAAGTGGATATAATAATAAAAATAATAAACAGCCACTTGTAAACAAATATGGCCATTCTAACTCGAAGAGCAAAAAAGTAAGAAAGAAAGGAGTGAAAGAGAAAAACGTATTCTAGAAGTGAGTTTTATGATGGTTATTCAAACCAATCTATAAACTACAAATACATCCACATATGCAAAATGGTCCATTTTATTTTGTTTACTTGATATTTTACAATATTGATATTTAATTTCTTTAGCAGAAAATATTTCTTTCTAAAATAAACACCATATCTAATTAATATCTCCTCAATGTATTCTATTTTCTACCATATTTTTCCAATGAAAACAATTGGCATTATACTTCTTTAAAATATTATTGAGATAATCCTTACTATATAGATAGATCTACTTCTCCAGTAAAAATAATGCTTAAGTTCACCATCAAACACCTTCTTAGGAAATCTTGCATTGTTCATTTACTTTATATGTCTAAATTCAATAAAGATATGATTTTACAATAGTGGACTATAACATCACATCAAAAAAGTTGAAAAACATATTAACTGTTTTTAATAACATGCCATTATAATTTTAAAATTGCAGAGTATTCTTAAATGAAATATTTCTAATGCCTTTAATTTTCAAGTTTCACTTCCATACAATAAATTAGGTAAAATGACATCTCTGTGACAACTATCTTGGTTGCAATACTTATTACTTGTGATAAAGTGCTTTATCTTTAAACTTGATAAAAGCAGCAGCAATTAGAGTTTTAGAATTGTGTTGTATCATTGTATCTAGAATCACATTTCTACTCATAAAACTGCTAAAGTATTTAAACTGGTTTGCAGTCTTAAACTATTCAGCACAAATATTAATGAGGATTTTTTTTCTTCATTGGTTGGTAGAGAGTTTGAGTCCTTTTAAACATTATTTAATAAATAAAAATCTTTATAAGATGCACTCAAACATTAATTATATACTGTAAATCACCAATTGATCTGGCAGCAAATAGCATAATCATCAGTATACTGTATAGTAATGTTCTTGTATTTATTTTTGATTCCAATTAAAAATTTCATCAACAAACCTATATAGTATCTTGATCATTGTTTCATTAATCTGCCTATAAACAATTTCAAAGACCACAATCCTTAAAGTTGAAAACAATACTGAAGCAAGTACATATTCTTGTTTAACACTAGTTTTTTTTCAAATTGTTCACATTTTCCACCTGTCATCATAACATTTCTTATTCCATCATGACAGGCAGCCAACTAATTTTTAGACAATGCCATAGATATATTTTACCAAATCAATGAAAATAATGTGTACATTGCTTTTTTGTTTTTGACACCTTTTTAGCATTTGCCTAAAAATGAAATCCATATCTATAGTGCTTTTAGATTCTTTGAAACCATATTGAGTCCCTGGTAACCATTTATCTATTAATAAAAGCACTATATTAAACGATTTTCTTGAAAGTATTTTTGCTGAAGTGAACAATAATAATATTTTGTGATAATTACTACAATCTTAACTATTTCTTTTATTTTTAAAATTGTAATAATAAAAGCATGCTCATGATCAGATAGCACACATTCATGAACCTATATATTTGTAATAAATTCCAACATTTTTGAAGCTAACATATTACCATCATATTTTTTAAAACTTTTCCAATTATAATGTCAAGACCTGCAGTCTTTTTATTTTAAAATTATAAAATACTGTTTTGACTTCATTAAGTTGGATATCTTTGTCCAATTCTAAATAAATAAAATGAATATATTATTAGTAGTCATTATCTTAAGTCATGTATTATTGCTCAGAAATATTATTAAAATACATTTTTCACTTACTCACAATATTATTATTATGATATGAGAATGTTATTTGGATTTAATAGGATTAAGATATTATTTATCAATATGATGTCTTCAGTGCATCAGAAATGATGTAGAATGATCCCCATCATCAAATGTGTGTATATATTCATTGCAGTTTTAATCCACCAACCATTTTTAAATCTTCTGCTCAGTCATTGAACTTCTGCTTTCAGATCTCTATTTTTATTATAAAGTTCCACATTTAATTTATGATTATTCTTCCAGGCAGAAAATACCATATATTTCATTTTAATAAAATCACTAATACAGTCATGTTTCTTCTTTTTTAATGCACACAAAAAAGAAATGTGCTTGTATCAATTACACATTCTTTAAGAGAATTCTATGTTCAGTACTATAACACATGCTGAATATCAAAATTAGCAATTTTAATGTTTAATAGCTGTTGTAATTTAGGATTCATAGTAAATTCTTCTAAAGAATAAATATTAATTTTCTTGTGAATATGATCTCTATTTTAGTACAACTCTCATTTTATTCTGAAATATACTATCTATGATTTGTCTAACTATCTGCATTTGTAAAGGTTCACATAATGTAATCTCTTGTATTATGATTCCTAGTTATAATATAATCTACTAAATGCCATTGTTTAGAGTATGGAAGCATCCATGCTTCTTTATAGTGTTTTTCTGCCTAAACAAAATGTATGTGATAGTCAATTAATATGCTATGCAAAAATTCAGTAGCAATAAAATCATTTGAATTTATAGCACCAATATTATGTACATTAAATTATCCAAAAAAGAAAAAAAATTATCTTTTAAAGGTATAACTATAATTAATGCTATCCAACAAGAAATAAAATCTTTTTTTTTCTATAAATTCTCTGAATCTGAGACTGAAATATTAGTACTAATAAAATGAGAATTAGTGCCATTGTGCAAGGTGAGTTTATAGCAAATCCAACACCTTGCATTCTTTTCACTGTCTGATCTGCTTTTATAAAAAAAATGCTATTTATGAACTTGTTCTACTGATATTATTTCCTCTGGTATATATAAGATTCACAAAGAATGGCTATATCATTCTTAAATCTTGATAGCATTATCACCGCTAGTCTTGAAGAGTTTACATCATGTAAATGAAGTTTACACATATCATATGTCTATATTTAGAAAAAAATTAGATTTATAATAGTTATCTTTAGTACTATCACTGTCTTCTCCTTTACAGTTACTTTTGTTGTTATAGATTATGTTTAACATTTTTAAACCATCCTTCTCTAGGTCTCCCATTTCTATGGTAGGCAGAGTTATTCTTAAATAGGATGGCTTAAGTATGAAATATTTGCCAGATAGAATACCTGCATAAACTGAATCATTAGTGATTCTACTGCCTCAAGCACAGTTTAAAACTAAGTACTGGTAGTCAATTATGTCTGTTCCTATTATTTCTTTCTCAGTTCTCAAGGGCTTAAGGCAAAAAAAAAAAACAGAACTGCTGAGTACATTGCTAAAGAATAGAAATGTAATTGCATAAACACACAATTTCATTATCACAGTTATTAGGGAGAGATGTTCAATAGTATGAGAAGCTCAGAATGACTGATCCCTATAATAACTTAAATGACTGAAGTAAAAAGAGAGAAAGACAAAAAAGACTATGGTTTTCATGAAACAACATCCAATTCTATAGGGTAGCAGGGGTTCTTAATCAGACACTGTTAATTTATTTAAAGTTGATATTTATATCAAGTATTTATCACTGTCAAGCTTAATGGTTGCCTGCACACAGCACTTAATGTAATTGAGATATATAATGCACTTTTAGTATATGAATCATAACAATAATACATAAAAGTATACAATGTAAAAAATATATAAAAGATTGCTACTAGATATTTGTTTGCTTAATTTTATCTTTACTTCTTAAAAGGAAATAAACAATTATTATCACCTTAACTTCATTAAACATTTGATTCTGTTAGATTGGAATATTCTCAGGGATCATCTAACCTCTTTATTGATATTTTATACATATTGTGCAATATTTGCCTAACCACAATGCCTAATAAAATATTTACAAGTTTGACTCTTGTTAACATTGATATAAAGTTGTATGTGTTATTCTATTACAGAAATCTTTATCATGCATGAATGAATGATGTTGATGCATAGCAAAATATATATATATATTATTGAACATATCAAGATAACAAACATATATTCATAGCTATATATGTAGTTTTATAAATACTTCTCACAGCAAACTTGTTTTTCTGATAGTATAAAACTTTCTTCTTATTTTCTTTTAAGAATTATATTGCTCTCTTTTAATTCCCCAGCAATTTAATAACTTCACAAAAAACTGACTTCAAACTTTTTCTAATGGTTAATTTTTATTCTTTTCACCAACAATCAAAGAGATATTATTCAAAATAAATACATACAAAATGTGCTTTTGTATCATTGCTATTCAATTATAGCTTTTCCCTTCATTGTGTTTCATCACACATGTTTTATTCCATTAACAATATGTATAAAAAATATCTCACAAACATATGTTTGATGTACAATTATAATACTGGGAAAGAAATATTTTAATGTAAAAATTATGGCATTTGAAAAATGTAAATTTAAATCATATGCAATTCAGAATGGCATACATACCATAAGCTGACTTTTTTATATTGACATGTTGAATATTACAGTCTATTTCAGTTCTTTGTATATATATATATATATATATATATATATCATGACAACTTCTTTCACCATTAATTTAGATTTCATTTAACAAACATGAATTCGTCATATTATTTCCAAGCAGCTTCTATGTAATAAAAATATAATAGTTAAATAACTGAAATTTCAGTACAATAACAAGTACTTTACTCAGAGCTTCTTCTTTCTCAAATCATAAGAATGTGAATGGTGAGATTTATAATCATTATTTTTTTCCTTTGTTATATTCTCCTCATTCTCAAATTCTATTGGTTGAAAAGTTTTAAAAAATATTTTATCCTCCCATTTCCAAATATTGTTAATTTTCTTTAATTCACAATTTTCATTTAAACTATTAGGCCTTTTAAAAATCTTTATAGCTTCCCTCAACAATCTCTGACCATATTGTTTATTTTTTTTCAGAATGTGTGTTTTATTAAAATTGATGTCATGGCTAGTTAATTTAATGTGTAAATAAATAGCTGATGCATTAGAGTTTTCTCTAACTGCCAAAATGTGTTCTTCCTTTGTTTTGTTTATTTTATAATTGGTCTGTCCAATGTATGAATGTAAACAAACTCCATATGAATTTCATATACATAATTCTCTGGCAAAAATTGAACTACATGACAAGAGATTGCTAAGGGAAGCTATAGAGATTTTTAAAAGACCTAAGAGCATAAATGAAAAATGTAAATTAAAGAAAATTAACAATATTTGGAAAAAGCTATTGGAGGGTAAAGTATTTTTTAAAAAATCTCAACCAATAAAATTTGAAAATAAGGAGAAAAAAAAATGATTTTAATTCTCCCCACATACTATTGGAGGATAAAATATTTTTTAAAACATCTCAACCAATAGAATTTGAGAATGAGAAGAAAATAAAAATTAAAAAAATATGATTTTGATTCTCCCCACATACATTCTTATGATTTGAAAAAGAAGCTCTGAGGAAGATACTTGTCATTGTACTGAAACATCAGCTATTTAGTTATTATATTTTTATCACATGGAGGCTCCTGAAAATAATACTATGAATTCATCATTCATCCATGAGACTATTAGAATTAACACCCACGCACCCACCCACCCACACACACACCCACACACCCACACACACATATATATATATAATCATTGGAAAACAGTCAAACCTCCTTTTAACAATAAAGGTGAAATTCAACCTTTATTTGTAATCCAATATATTTATGTAGACAATAAAGATTGCAACTTGATCCTAGAGATTGAAATTATTGGTAAAAAGTTTAAATAAACACCCTTAACCAGGTAAATATAACCTGTTCTGAATACAGACTAAGAAATATTCCATTATAACATTATATACTGCAATTATAATTTTGAAATTGCTCTCAAAGTGTTACTTGAATAACAAGTGTAATGAATGTTCAAGGCTAAATGGGCTTATAAACAATTATTAGAAACCATTCAACATTTAGACAATCCCAATATTAATAACAATTAATAATTTCAAACTGTTATCAAGACAACCTCCTTTTAACAATAAAGATGGAATCTCAACTTTATTTATGATCCAGTATATTTATATAGACGCTAAAGATTGCAACTTGACTACAGAGAGTGAAATTATTAATTCAAAGAAGTTAAAATAAATCTCATTAAGCAAGTAAATATAACTGTTCTGAAAGCCTATTAACAAATGATGAATTACTTTCAAACTGCACTCCAACTATGTATTACTTAAATAATAAGGCTAGATACATTTATAAATTTAAATACATAAAATCAGTGCTATACTTAAACAATACCAATATCAATAATACACAGCAATGTCAGTCTGTTGTCAAGGCATGGTTGGAGTGCAACTTGAACAGGTTATATTTACATGTTCAATGAGATTTCTTTAAACTTCTTTGAATTAATAATTTCACTGTCTTCAGTCAAGTTGCAGTCTTCAATACTTTAGATCATAGTTAAACATATATATTCACCTTTATTTTTAAAAGGAAATTGCCTTAACAACAAATTGAGATTGTTGATTGTTGTTGATATTGGTATTATCTATGAGTTGACGCTTTCATGTATTTTCATAAAAAACCCAACAAAAGAGCTTTTATAGGTTAATGGAGAAAATTTGTTTAGCCTCAGAAATATTGTCAGTTAGTAGTGATTGGTAGTTTCTTGCCAATATCAAAAAGCTAAAGTTATTCTGTTTACATGGATACAATCTTTTTATGTCTACTATTTTTTATAAAAATAACCCATAAGAATACTAAATTCAACACATATACATTGTAATGGTTCATATTTCCTTAAGGAATTTGGGTGAATTCAACTAACTATAATCAGACTTAGGGTCTTTATACAGGATGCCATGAATGATGCGATAAAAGTTTAATCCATTTTAAATAAGAAATATTTAATACAGATACAACTTAGAGCAGTTAATCAAATCTTCACTTCTCTTGATTATTCTGTTATGCTCAGTATTCAAACTCAGGGTGAATTTTACACTTAATTCTCTTCAGGGATCAATTAATATCCTGTAGCATTAAAAATACTTAATATAATTTCAATAGATTTACAAAATTACTTTTAACCAAGTTATCATGATGTTGAATCATGATATATATATATATATATATATATATATATGTGTGTGTGTGTGTGTATGTGTATTCAAGCTTATTTTATTAAAAAAATAAAATAAATAATTTAAATAAATCAGAGATTTTCTTAAAATAAAAATTAACAATATTTATTAACTGAAAATAATTTAAATTTATCGTTATATAACAAAATTTATTATTATGAGTGATTACATATATTTATACTATATTAGTATATAAATTTTTAAAATGATATCTTCCCATATCCCATAGTAAATATGTATACACAAACAATATTTAATAGGTGTAAAAAAATGAATAATTTTTTATAATTCCAAAGATTATAATAACACTAGCTAACTAAATTTAATTTAAACATTATAAATATAAATAAAAATCTTTATAATATCCAATTATTTTGAGGAAATTTTTTTTCTATAAGACCTCCCATTTATGTATGGTCCCTATTGTTAAAGAAAAGATATTTCATCCAAGGATATTAGTCATTTATACAGAATAATAAATAAACAAATATTACTAAATTAATTAAATTAATAATAAACAAAAATTCTGTTTTGTCATAAGTGAATGAATTTAATTTGAAGAACAATAAAATATTACCTTCATATTAAGTTTACTTATTAATCTGGTCAAGTCACTTTGTAAGGAAGACCTAAATTTTATTAAATAAAAAAAATTATTTAACCCAATAATCTTTCCACTTTCTTTTCATCTAATGATTTTTCAAAATGGATTATTCCAACATAAGTAGATTTTAGAAGCAAAGGAAATAAAATTAAATATTTATGGATGTTGATATGCAAAGATGATATTATGTGTTAAAAGTTTATGGTATTGTCCTATTCGTTTCCACAATTTTAGTAATAATGTTCATTAAGAATCAAGTTCTTTTATTCTCTGGTCATCAATCATTGTTGAGGTAATCAATATACTTAGTTGTTCATAAACATTCCTCTTGCATGATGATGACATCCCCTTTCGTAAATTATTTCGATATAGATTGAAGTTAAATATTGAAATATATAGATGAAATATATTGAACCAGGTTCATTTAGAAAATATTATTTAATTGTGTTTAAACACCTTTTAATATAATTTTTAATTTATATTTTTAATATTATGTGATTAAACCAGCCCAGAGGGGAGTATACCATTGATAGCAGAGCCATCAACGATATCTATGGTCAGACCAAGCTATGCAGAGCATAACATGATCACATTTCCAGAACTTCACCCTCCTTGACTGCTAGATTTGACCCTGACATTCAAAGCATTTTATTTGTTTTGAGGAGCATCTTCATGTACCGGCCAATCATAAGTTATATAATCAGTATGCTTCAGACAACAGGCACACAATCCAGCACTTGAAATATCCCATGACTATTTCATACTCTGTCTCAGGGTCCAGCACATTTATTTTACTCATAAAATAACTCTATACTAAGTTGCTGTTGATGTAGTAACAAGAGAGAAAGAGAAAATAGACAAAATAACAATTAGAATAAACATTAATATTTATTTACGCACACAAATATTTAACATCCTATAAAAATAAAAGATTTGATGTAAAAAAATTTAAATGACTTTAGGCTATAGTTATAATAGTCCATTAATTAAAGTTCATTAATTTAAAATAGAGTCTAGACTGTGATCAGAATATATTAAAAAGTATCTTTACATAGGTTTTTATGATTGTCAATTTTTAACCGGTTGGCTTTTTGGTCTCCATCAATGGTTCTGAGACTGGTTTTCCATTCTTTGCGTTGACAGTGGGAGAGAGAGTTTGCAGTAGCATTTTCTTACAATCTAGGCATTGTTCCAGGTGTTGGTTCAGGTGAAGTTCAGTTGATGATCTTTTTATTGAGGATTTTTGGAATGTAAAGCCCAGCTGAATATCCTAAAGTTGTCTAACAATGCATGTTGCTAGATCTGTAACTTTTGCATGGATGTTGATCACAGCAATAATAGTCTGGCTTATTACTGCATTTACAATTTCCAAATATCTGGATCTCTGGTTATTTGGATTCTGAATTCTGTCCAAACTGAATAATAATAATCTGAATTAATAAACAATCTAGCAGATTGCAACCCCAACTGAAGAACAATAACCAAGATGTAACTTTTATATCTTAACCTTCTCATTATTTTATGTTATCTTGATTTGAATCTGTCTTAATTAATTTCACATTTGCCTTAGTCTTAATATGTTCAGATTCATCTGAACAATCTCAGTAAGATAGTATAAGCTAATTAATTACATTTTTGAAAGTTTTACAAACATTTTATTTTTACAGATTAATTTTTAGTCTGATTTCACATTTGTTTATTTTATACATTATAAAAATTTCCTTTACAAAGAGAGAGCAAAAAAAGAGCTTTTAAATTTTCTCTAATTCTATTTTAGATTTCTCCCCCCTCTTGCTAAGAAGCTTTATTCTAATAGAAAAGTATAACATAATCTTTTGCTTTTGTAAAATTTCATTTTAAAAATCTTAAAACTAATCATATTTTTTTAAAAAAAAAATATGAAACATGTAATGCTATTCACTAGTGGTACAATATATAAATATTAGGCATTTCAGAAGAAATGAGTAATTACACTGTTTTCAGCTGGAGCAATAGCATTTGATCCTATGGCAAATTGTCTTTACTCATAATGAATTTTCTATAACTTGAAATCTTAAAATAATTTTATTTAGATATATAAATGTTTTTGATGATATTAATCTTTCTTGAAATTCAAGTTTAGAATGATATTGTTAAGAATTTCTCTAATTATTATATTAAAGATAATTTCATTTTTAAAATTATTATTGATATTAAAGAGTAATTTATTTACTCTTTTCTTGAGTAATATTAGAGTTCTCTGCTAACAAAGATTTTATAAATAAGAAAAATTTGTTCAAACTATTGATCCATTTTTCTGATATGTTCAGTATTTGAACATAGCAAAATAAATGTGTAGTAACTAGTTCATTTTTAAAAGATGGAACTGATTTGGAAATTAATTGATTTAGCTTTTATAGTAGAATTGACTTCTGGTAATTAGCATGTGTTAAATTATTATTTCATTTCACAATTTTGCATTCAATTATTGTTGAATGCACCATAATTAATTATTGCATAATTGAGCTCTCATTTCACATTTAGTTGCTAAGATACTGACTTGACCTTAGGTTATCTCTATGTTTTGCATCTTGGTTAGTGATATTAATTAACTTAATACTTATTTTATATATATATATATATATATATATATATATATATATATATATAATAAGTATATATATATATATATATATATATATATATGTATATAAATGATTGAAATCTAATTACTTTAATCTTTGATTTCATTAAAATAACTACTTATTTGACTTGACTTTTTTTATTAAAATTTAATAATCTAATGTTTAAGTTATATATGTATGGATATGAGTATTTTAACATAACAGAATAATGTATTTACTGTTTATTAATTAAAATTATTTTTTTTAAGTTTATGGTTTGATATTGCACATAAACAAGTGAGCTTAATAAGATTGTAAGGTACCCTTCAACTCTCCTTCTGAACAGGGTTAAAATTTTCTAATATGATAAGAAAACTTTAACACTTAAAGTGTATATGTGTGTTCTAGCATTATATGTATATATATATATATATTAGCTTGGGTGTTCTCATCATTTAAATGATTATTACTATGTTTTTATTTAGTGTTGTCTCCTTTCTCTTTCTGTAATCTATAAAAATATGATAGTTATTTAAACTTTATGGTTGACCAAAATTAGGTTTAAGAATGTGGGCATTATATGTATCTTTCATTTCACCATCTATATCTATTCATAATGCATTTAGACCTGTTTATTTTATTATAGTAAATGGTCCTTTATATGGATTATAGAATTTATGGCATTTGTTTTGGAGTTATTTACTAAGGTTATGGGTTTTTATAAAAACCTTGTCTCCTATTTAAATTGGTAGCTATTTATCTTTCTGTTTTTACTTCTCAGTTTTGATTTATTTATTAATCTTTGATATGCTTTTTGTATATTGCAATTTATATCAGTCTAGTTGGGTTTGGTTGGTAATTTTTAAATAAATTTGGAATTGCTTTATTAAAATCCTAATTTAATAACTGTGAATTCAGTAGATTCATTTACATTCCAGTTGATATAATTTACTATACATTCCATTTGTTTTACCCATGCTCTTTGCTCGTCCTCCAATTAAGTCATAAACAAATGTCCAAGCTCCCACATTACATGTTTGCAAGGGTTTGATGGTAGATTTCTAATGGATGTGAGCATTATTTTATAGTGATTTTTTACCCACTTCTTCCAATTTTTAGATAGGAAAGGTGTACCATAGTCTGTTAATATAACTTTAGGTTTTCCTATAATTATGAAAGGGAGGATGTCTAATACACTGACAGTATATCTAGTATTAGCTTGAGGTATTGGGTAGGTTGAAATGTGTTTGGAAAAGAGATTATAAGCAACTAATAAGTACTTTTATTTATTAAATGGAGTCAATGGTCCATAATAGTCTATTGCTAAGATATCATTTAGTCTTTCAGAGATAATACATTTTAACATATTACTAAAATCTTGATTTACTGGTTTGGCTCTTAAGCATATAAGCCAATCATGAAGTGATTTTAAGATATCTCTATACATTTTTGCTCAGTAAAACCAGTTCTTCAAAGCGTATTCTGTTTTGTGGGAACTGAAATGTCCATATAAACAGTGGATATAATTGATGAATGGAGTACATAAAGTTTTAGGTATTAATACCCTCCATTCATCTATATCTTTTTTATCTTTGTGAAGTAAGACCAGATTTTCTAACTTATAATGGTTGAGATATTTCAGTGCATTCAAAACTTTCTCTTCTTTTAAAACTCTTATGATGGAATTTAAAATAGGGTCATTAAATTGTATTTCATATAATTTTTCTAAAATCATTCTCTACATTACTATCAATAATCATGTTAATATTTGTAATGTAGGCATTCTCTATTGATAGATGGTTTTGTTCTGATCTACATGGATTTCAACTCAGCATGTCAGCTACAACATTCTCAGATCCTTTACAATTTTGTACTGTATAGCTGAATTCCTGTAACAATAGACTACATCTGACTATCATGCCAAACTTCAGGGTCATGAAACAATAGTTTACCATTGACTATGTCCATAAAAAAATTATAAATAATTTTATGGAATATAACCTTGATAGACTCATTCACATTATGGAATATAACCTTGATAGACTCATTCACATAGCAATGATATATAATTTCAACCATCAAAGGATGAGCTAATTTTCATGTAAAATTATAATGAAATAAATAGAGATTTTAAAATAAAATAATAAATGATTAAATAGATTAGTCAGGTATTTAAAAAAACAATTTTAAATTAGGCATTAAATTAATAACATTTAAAAAAAGGTAGGGAAAGTTTTAAATATTAAATTATCTTATTTGAAATAAATGCAATCATGGATTAAACTTTTATCGCATCATTCATGGTATCCTATATGAAGACCTTAAGTCTGACTATAGCTAGATGCATTCACCCACATTTCTTAAGGGAATACAGACCATTACAACAAATATATGTAGTAATAGAATAAATATGATAAAAAGCATGATAATATGTTGCTGCAATATCAAAAGTGTATTCTAGTCTGCAAAAATTTATAAATTGATAATGATGAGTGTCATGCAAGCTAGATCTTTTATTTACAACAATATGGATGCCACTTATTTAACCAGTTAGAATGACCTCACAGTCTGAAGGCAATGTGAAAATGCAAGACAAGAATAAACTGATTATATAAGTGGCATTCATATTGTCATAAATAAAGTATCTGCGTGGCATTCATCATATCAACTTATACATTTTTTGCAGGTTAGAATATGCTTTTGATACTACATCAACATATTATCATACATTATATATATATATTGTAACGATATATAAATATGTCGTTACATTAATTTAAAATAAAAACTTAAAAGTTCGCAAATAAAAGTAAAAAACTAAACGCTAAAATTAAAATGTTTGTTAAACATATATATATATTCGCACAGATGCTAAACTTTAAAAGTGTTTTTTTCATAAACAAAAAAAAAAAAAGTATCTGAACGTATTTTTTTTAATAAAAAAATACCAGATTGAAATATAAAAATATTTTAATAAAAAAAATAACGTAAGTTAAAGTAAAAACAGGTATTAATTAATTCCTGTAAACTATAAATGGAAATGATTGTTTATTAATTATCTAAAAGCTGTGTAATTAAAAAGTCAGATGAAAAGTTAGATAAGAGAAGAAAGAAATTTTAGCTTGACCAATGGAAGCACTAAGCCTTGGCTCGGACCCTAACGAAAGTGATAGACTAGTGATGTTTTGTTCATTGAATCCTTGTGGATAATATAAAAAGGGAAATACAGTTTTTTCTGATAGTTCCAGCGTTGTGTGTTTGAGAGATGTGGTATGACGCACATACCACACTCTCTATAAAAAAAAAAAAAATGAAAAGACTGTGATACCTTGAACCAGCTATTGCCATCTCCAGAACATTACCTTCCAACGGAAAAGTCTGCATGGGAATTGCCAACGGGAACATGGACCCCTCTACCGTAAGCAATAGAACTGAACAATTGTTAGAATCATAACATTAATTAAGAACTTTAAAGATTGATAAGTAAATTTAAATTTTATAAAAAGGAACTTTTCTCTGACTTATGTGTCAACTAAATTGATAATGTGAAATTTTATATATGTGTGCGTTTGATAAAAAAAATCATTTCCATTTATTATTTATTGTATTGATATTTATTGTTAAATTTTAAATGAGGAAATTTCAGGTTGGGTATAGACGTTGCATAGATTCGTTAGCGGTTGATAATGTTGTGGTTTTCACATTCGATTAGAATAGATGTCAACGACATCACTGCAAGCATCTTACGATGAATGCTAATGGGATTTGAATATTCCCTATGCAAGTGACGTTTATCGATGACTTTGTGTTTTGATCGTTTGTGTTTAATTTGGAATGTTTTTGACCGTGGGATCTGTGCAGCTGATCTGTACTCAACATTTTAAAACAAATTTTATAAAATTCATTTGTGCGAACGTATCTAAATGTTAAACTTAAGTCGGGCGTGAATGGCTATATAGATTTGTAAAGTTATATTAGGGGAGGGAAATCTTAGGTTATTTGTGTCGTTGTTGAATTGGGTCAATGGATTGGATATATTTGTGTAATTAGTAGATGTAGTATGAGTTTCGCTACGTGCAGAATCGCTGTATACACCGCACCCACCCTTTGCCTATGGATGGGATTGTAAGTCGGCAAAAAGGATCGCGGTCCCTTCCTATGGAGTTTTTATTTTATTGTTCTTCTTGCTATACAGACGTCATATTCCTGTATTAGACAAGAGTCAATGTTTTCTCAAACTATATTGTTCAGATGTCCATTCCTAACAGTATAGTATATTTGTGCTGTTGTATTTTCATGCTACATTGAATACATAAATGTATCAGATGGATTGATGCCAGTTTGACTGCGAATTTTAGCCTAAGGTTAAATAGGGATAGAATGTTTTATTTTCAAATGCAGATCTATGTAGTCTATTCATACTTGACAATCTAAATAAAAAAAATTAAAATCATTGAAATTTATGTAAATGTAAAAATAAAGAGTAATATAAAAATCTAAAAAATGTTAAACCTATTCCTCGAATTAAATATTGTTTTATATGTGCGTAAATAAATATTTTTATATGTTAATTTCTGGCAGTGGCTTTTACTCTTTGATATTTAAGATATAAATTAAGATATAGATTTTTATCTCTGCGTCTCCACTGAGCTAGTGACTTGGGCTAACGATCGGAATATTTAAATAAAGTGGAATCTTAACAGCGCGTATCTGCCTACTTTATAAATTTTTCTAGGCTCAAATGCCTAGATGGTGCCCTTGTAGTGCAGATATTGTTTTTGTGGTTAGATTCGATCTTCACTTTCATTCCGATTGGTACAAACTGGCTACCCAACTTGGGCCGATCTTTAATAAACACGAGTGCCCTGAGAATTTTAAAAGTGAATCATGCCCGTAAATTTTTTTTCTGAATAGTATAAATAGATTTTTTGTATTGACGTGGAGTTACACTTTGAAATTTTGTCTTAAAGGTACTGCCAGTCGAAAAATTGCGCATATGTAGAGATAAATTCGAGGAATAAAAACTAATAAATAAAACGTAATAATAAATCTAAATCATATTTTTTTTTTTTTTTTAAAAAAAAGTCTTGTTAAATTAAAATCTAATCGTTCAAACTTGCCTAAGTAATAGTTAAAGGTAGAAGAAAAGAAACTTGGAAGGGAGGGGGCAGAAATTTAGCTGGAAATAAGGAATCAACAGTCAACATTTTTTTTTTAATCATTATATTTGTGTGTAATTACTGTTTTGTCTTGTAAAAAAAAAAAGTTTTGTCCTTTTGAAATTTTCATATATAACAAATTTGTGTAACGTAATTACTAACACTAAGTAAATTCTTTTTTTTTTTTTTTAATGTTTTTTGTTTTTTGAGGAAGTTTACTGATATGTAACGATATATAAATATGTCGTTACATTAATTTAAAATAAAAACTTAAAAGTTTGCAAATAAAAGTAAAAAACTAAACGCTAAAATTAAAATGTTTGTTAAACATATATATATATATTCGCACAGATGCTAAACTTTAAAAGTGTTTTTTTCATAAACAAAAAAAAAAAAAAGTATCTGAACGTATTTTTTTTAATAAAAAAATACCAGATTGAAATATAAAAATATTTTAATAAAAAAAATAACGTAAGTTAAAGTAAAAACAGGTATTAATTAATTCCTGTAAACTATAAATGGAAATGATTGTTTATTAATTATCTAAAAGCTGTGTAATTAAAAAGTCAGATGAAAAGTTAGATAAGAGAAGAAAGAAATTTTAGCTTGACCAATGGAAGCACTAAGCCTTGGCTCGGACCCTAACGAAAGTGATAGACTAGTGACGTTTTGTTCATTGAATCCTTGTGGATAATATAAAAAGGGAAATACAGTTTTTTCTGATAGTTCCAGCGTTGTGTGTTTGAGAGATGTGGTATGACGCACATACCACACTCTCTATAAAAAAAAAATGAAAAGACTGTGATACCTTGAACCAGCTATTGCCATCTCCAGAACATTACCTTCCAACGGAAAAGTCTGCATGGGAATTGCCAACGGGAACATGGACCCCTCTACCGTAAGCAATAGAACTGAACAATTGTTAAAATCATAACATTAATTAAGAACTTTAAAGATTGATAAGTAAATTTAAATTTTATAAAAAGGAACTTTTCTCTGACTTATATGCCAACTAAATTGATAATGTGAAATTTTATATATGTGTGCGTTTGATAAAAAAAATCATTTCCATTTATTATTTATTGTATTGATATTTATTGTTAAATTTTAAATGAGGAAATTTCAGGTTGGGTATAGACGTTGCATAGATTCATTAGCAGTTGATAATGTTGTGGTTTTCACATTCGATTAGAATAGATGTCAACGACATCACTGCAAGCATCTTACGATGAATGCTAATGCGATTTGAATATTCCCTATGCAAGTGACGTTTATCGATGACTTTGTGTTTTGATCGTTTGTGTTTAATTTGGAATGTTTTTGACCGTGGGATCTGTGCAGCTGATCTGTACTCAACATTTTAAAACAAATTTTATAAAATTCATTTGTGCGAACGTATCTAAATGTTAAACTTAAGTCGGGCGTAAATGGCTATATAGATTTGTAAAGTTATATTAGGGGAGGGAAATCTTAGGTTATTTGTGTCGTTGTTGAATTGGGTCAATGGATTGGATATATTTGTGTAATTAGTAGATGTAGTATGAGTTTCGCTACGTGCAGAATCGCTGTATACACCGCACCCACCCTTTGCCTATGGATGGGATTGTAAGTCGGCAAAAAGGATCGCGGTCCATTTCTATGGAATTTTTATTTTATTGTTCTTCTTGCTATACAGACGTCATATTCCTGTATTAGACAAGAGTCAATGTTTTCTCAAACTATATTGTTCAGATGTCCATTCCTAACAGTATAGTATATTTGTGCTGTTGTATTTTCATGCTACATTGAATACATAAATGTATCAGATGGATTGATGCCAGTTTGACTGCGAATTTTAGCCTAAGGTTAAATAGGGATAGAATGTTTTATTTTCAAATGCAGATCTATGTAGTCTATTCATACTTGACAATCTAAATAAAAAAAATTAAAATCATTGAAATTTATGTAAATGTAAAAATAAAGAGTAATATAAAAATCTAAAAAATGTTAAACCTATTCCTCGAATTAAATATTGTTTTATATGTGCGTAAATAAATATTTTTATATGTTAATTTCTGGCAGTGGCTTTTACTCTTTGATATTTAAGATATAAATTAAGATATAGATTTTTATCTCTGCGTCTCCACTGAGCTAGTTATGGGCTAACGATCGGAATATTTAAATAAAGTGGAATCTTAACAGCATGTATCTGCCTACTTTATAAATTTTTCTAGGCTCAAATGCCTAGATGGCGCCCTTGTAGTGCAGATATTGTTTTTGCGGTTAGATTCGATCTTCATTTTCATTTCCGATTGGTACAATATATATATAGTAACGGGCATACATGCTATATGCAAAAATGTTTATATATATAAGAATATTCTTAACTCAGATCTATTTTATTTTTTATTTTCACAACTTCTAAGCCATTGACTGAATTGTATATTCAAATATTTATAAACATTTTTATAATAATAATTAGCCATATTCATGTTTTTCTTTTACAGAAATTTTAATAACTTGTTCTTTATCACCATATCATTTTTAAAAGAGTTATCAACAAGTTTCTCTTCAATTTATAACATATTTATATTAACTGGATCAAAACAGTTATATTACCCATCAATTCTCTATCAATTCTAAAAATCATTTTGTATTTCATAATAAGATTGGTGTTTATGATAAAAAATATGGGATTTATGAATGTGTACTTTTAATGATTAATTAAATTTATAATGCCCCTAATCTATAGAACCATACTTAGCATAAAAAAATGTAAAACATAGTGTTAGGAAAAGTAGAATTGTTTATATTGACATGGTTGCCGGGCCATTTATTTTGGGGAAACCAAAGCAGGCATAGTCAACAGGACAGCACAACGCAGATATACATATAATAGAGCTATGAAAAACAATGATAATTCATCAACATTTTTAGAGCATTCCAAGAAGACAGGACATGTGTTTGAACCCTCCAGCCCTAAAATAGTCTGTATTGAGAAAAATGATATCAAGTGAAAAATCAGAGAAGCATACTTTATTAATGGCAATAATAACTCCATAAATAGATGAGATACCTGCTTTGATATCTCCAAACGTTGGACTATCTAGTTCATTTGCATACGCTTTGCATACTGTTTTGTTTTCTTGCCCTATTTCTTCATTCTGCAGCTCACAGTACCGCTATGAATATGAGGCAAAAGGCCTCGAAAGCGCTTAGCGTATAATAATTTCTGTGTATCTTTATAGCTTCTCGTTCAAGGGTGTCATATGCTTTGTTAATTTTGTATATTATATTGACAATATAATTTCTTACAATTTTTGTATCATATTACTTTATTGATTTACGATTATTCCAATAAGCAATTAATTTTAAAGAATGCAATTTATGTGTCATGTTTTTACAATTGTTATCATTCATTTTTTTCCCACAAATAAAATGTCTTCAGTATCTTTCAGCACAATATAGATCTAAAAGTTGCAGGCAAAAGTATGAGCAAGTTTTCAATTGGAAAGCTGATATGGAAACTAACTATATTTGTCAACAATGTTGTTGATCTCAAGAAAATTTATTAATATGATGCAATTAAGTATAGAGACTTTTTCAGTTTCAAAGTTAAGAATAAGATTTTTAATTTAAACTTTATTTTATTACTCAACAATATTTTATTTTTTAAAAAGTAAAAATTATATAAGGAATTAAATTTTTTAAAGAAGTCTAGGTTTAGTAATCTGGGAATACTAATTTAGAAAAGATTGGATAGTCTCTCCATTTTAAACTCATAGGTATTGGCTGATTATAAATAGAAAGATCCTACATATTGGGTTACACCCAATATTGTATTTCTAACTGTGCAATAAAAATAATTTGATATTCATCTTGAAACAAAATGGGTAAGGTTTTTAGAATATGATCGCAGTAATTCTGAATGAGATGTAGATTCAGATAAAGTACTGCTACATATAGAAGAACCCAAAGTATTAATTGCATAGAATTCAATTTTATATATATCATATAATTTATTTATACAATCATATATTACTGCTCAATTGGTATATGCATTGTAACTATTTCTCACTAGGTCTTTATATTATTAAAACCATTATAATAATAGTCAAGCCAATAAAGTTGTAAGCATTGTGGTACCCTCTTTTGATAGAATTCATAAGGATATGCTCTACATGATCACAATTAAAACTATATTAGAAAAAGTATATTATACACAATCTTAATGTTGTTTTCTATTGATTAGTACAATTATCATTTTATTAGTAAATTTTTTATTCTTTGAAAGAAATAGTATGAAAAATATTAATTATTCGCAATCATTACATATCAGTAAATTCTTCCTGATCACTTAACAATTGCATAAACATTTCTTTGATAAAAGATAAAAAAATATTTATTACACAACCAAAAAAATATGGATTTGCATTTTTGTTATAAAGTCTTTATTTATTATATATATAAACATCTTGACATTTTCACTCAATATAATTGAGTACTATGCCATTGCTAATATGCTTTATCAGAAGGCATCACTTATAGTTAGCAAAATAGAATATATATATAATTTATTTAGCTTTTTTTTTTGTAATTTTCAATATCAATATAAGAGTGTAAATAATTTAGCAAAATTTTTTGTCAGGTTGATTATGTATATTCATCATTCATTGAAAGAATGAAGACTTTCCTCTGATACATATTACATTTACCAAAAACTTCAGATAGAATATTATCATTATTATTTATATGTTCATTAAAGGAGTAATAAGTATATTTCAGTAGTTTATCTCTCTGGATTTTTAAGTCACCTGTTGTTAGTGTTTCAACTATTTTTTTTCTATAGGTATTAATTATTAAAAAATATTTTTTTAGGTTTATAATTCTTTTTTGAATAACATTGTCTAATGTGATTTACTTTGAATTAATTCATGGCTTTTTTAATGTTAACAATTATATATTTTATTTGAACATTAATGTTTTTCATATCATTATTTTTTATTTGTATTATAGTCACAAGTAAAAACTGTGCTTATAATTTTTGATATAACTCTTGTTTTTTTTTATTATTGGTATTCAAAATATACTTTTCCATTAGAATACTATTCTCTATATTAAATCCACTTTGCATTTGCTTAATTTTTATATTGTCCATTCATATAACACTTAAAATAACAGTTTTACATATTTCATTAATATCATTATCAAAAATGTTATTAAAATTAATTTCAAGTATAGTCTTTCATACCTTAATAATTTTTTTTAATTAAATGTCAACTCTTTTCAAACTGTTATGTTCACTTCTTTTTATGCAGTTTGTTTTCATCACTTTTGAAAGCATAAAAATTGTATTTAATTTTTATGTATAGTATTTCAAAAAAACTTGTAACAACATTATGTGGAGAAAATCGTAGAGAACGTTTATTTTTAACTTAATACAAACCACTTTAAATACGTCCATTAAACTTTATTATCAAAGATTACTGAGAATCTCTAGTCTTTATAGGTCACATTCCATCTTAGCAATTTTCTAAGTGCATTTAACATTGATAATTTTTGAGTTGAGAGATGAGACATCGAAATTACTGTATTTTATTATCTTTGCTGTTCACAGATTAAATTCATGGATCTTTCCTACTAATCAATTTTTCTCTAACAATTATCTGTTTATAAATCCGTATTGTTAATGTTACAATATAATAAACATTGATAAATGTTATACAATTTTAACATTTCATAATTTTCACAAAAATTAAAATATCTGGCAATATAAAATGAATAATATTGTATATACGCAAAATATTATAACAACTGAATGAAATATTTATCTTTATAAATACTGTATATATATATGCACGTGTGTGTGTGTGCTTGCATTTATTCTCTGAATGTTTTATATATATTCAAGCTTGTTTGTTTTATGTCAATTTTTAGTTGAAATGTTTTTTGTCAGTAGATTTGGAAAATATACTGTCTTAATTAAAATGTCAAAACATAAAGAGCAAAAGTTGACTTAGGAAAATGTGCTCCTGGGAATGCTAAATTGTCTGGAGCTACTTGGATCAAACACCCACTTTTGCTTGCATAATAAATGATCTATTCTAGTGGGTTTTCATTACTTCTTGTGGCTGATGCAGAAAAATAAATTATTTTGAATTACTAATTCTTTCAAAAAATAAATATTAAATATTAAATAAATAATTTAAAATTAATTATAAAAAACTTTCTTTTTATTAGATATTACTATTCTTACTTTATATATATACTAATCAAATAATGTACAAGTACTAATATATAGTTCATTATTCAGTCAATTAGTTTTTGGGCAAAACCCATAACAATTAGATGTAAGGCTAAAAAGTAACTACTTACAAATTACAAACAAAAGAATACATTTTTACTCTAAAAAATTTAACAGCCTCAAAATTAAAAGCAAACACAAATATAAATAAAAACATTAGCTGTAACAACTTGTTTCTTTTTGTGTTCAATTTTTCATATTCATGAAATTCATGCTACCTGGCATCATTATATTTCATATTCATATAATCAAGATTCAAAATATCTAAATATGTCTCCCTAGTGAACACAGCCTGTACTTTTTACCCCATCATCATCCAACAAAATAACTATTTTTTTTTTTTAAATTTGACAAATATTCAGAATTTATATAAAGTTTAAAAATTCTAGTAATTTTAATGAGTTGTAAGCAATTTTAAGGCTTATCAAATAAGTAACTGAGAATATAAAGTTATTCATGGAACAAACAAATTGAATACATTGCTATGATAATTTCCAAGTTAGATTGCTTAAAATTATTTAAATAAACTTATAAATAAAGCTGTTTTTTAATATCAATGTCAATCTATTTTATTAGATAAACGATGCTTCTTTGGAAATCTAGCTTGTGAATTATCTTAGTAATGTATTCATACCCCCCCCCCCATCAATTGTATTTAAAAATATATTTTTGTATATATGTCCTATCAGTGACAATCTGGCCAAGGTATCAGCATGCTTGATGGCAAATGGGCACTGAGGATCCTTGATAAAGTGATCCTGATTAAATTTTAATTATTTATTGCTTATTGTCAACTTTATTATTACTTTTTTAGTTGTTATAAAAACGATCTTACTTAATTCATAATTCATATTAATTTAATATTCACTGGTCATTTTATCATTTGGTAAATCAGAGAAATTTGTTTTGAGAAAACTATATATGTCTTCTAAAATTTTTAGGTGAATATATTTTTTCTGGAGGCTACTTTTGCTCAAATGTATGAAGTGTAAGCCCACATTGTAAAATTATTAATTTTTATTCTCTCTTTAGCTATTAGCCATTTATGATTTAAAAGTTTTAATGTGAAATATATTAAATACACTTTTTAAGTATTTAAGGGTAAATACTATTATTAAAGCAGGCAAAACTCTCCATACAGTAGTGCCACCCTGTGCCAAGCAGAGTAATCATTGGATCCCAGAAAGCTTGTGCATAAAATCCCCATCTAGTGCCTACTCATCCAATATCCCCTGACTAGTTTCTGGCTTGTGGCCTTTATCAATGAGGAGCCTTGGATCTGAGAGCACTCTGGCTTGCAGTGAGTGGCAATACCTATAGAGAGTTTTTCCTGTTTTAATAACAGTTATAAAAAAGCATAAGAAATGGTGATCGTGAGATGTTTGTTGGCTTAACAGGTTAAATACTATTGAGTCTGTATTATAAAAACCTTACAAAAATAATGCCACTCAGTCCATTATTATATCAGAATATTTAATGTAGATATGTAGGACTGTAAATAATCGTTTTTTATATTTCTAGATAGAAAATGATCTTTAAATCATATTTTTATGATTTGGTTACTTCATTGTTATTATTATGCTTATTATTGTTATTTTTGGTATTATTGTTTTTACTATTGTTATTGTACCAGTTGAGCATTTTGAATTTCATTATCAATAAATTATTTTTGACAATTAAAATTTTTTAAATATTAGCAACTATTTTCACACAAACACCATGCATATAATAGATTTAATATTTTTCATGGCTAAATTGTGCTATAAATATTAGAAATATCTTTGAGAAAATCATATTTTTAAATAGAAAAAGTGTTCCGCAAGATATTAGGCAAAAACAATTTTTGAATTTTCTTATGAGCATATTTTTTAAATTTCTTAAGAAAATAAAAGTTATGTTCCCTATTATTTCAAAGTGCAAATTTTATTTGGACTGAATATAGAGATAGCAGTATGTGAAAATTTAAAACTTAAAAAGTATTATATTTTTGTTCTGTGAGAATTTTGAGATGTAACTCACAGACTATAATTTAATATGCTTCTAAATCTCTTGCTTATAAATATTGTTGTTTGTATTTTCAGTTTAAACAAAATATGTATTCTGAAATAAAAGAGAATTCAACATTTAATCTCTTAAAAAATACAGCTAAGTTATACTCACATGATCTGGCTTATGCAAATAATTTAAAAAATTGCTTGATGCTAACAACATTTGCTGGACGCTTTATCTAATTAAAAACATGAAATTCATCAAAATTATTTCTCATGCTTATATGTGGTTAATTGCTTAAAAAATTAAATGATATATTATAAATCAAAAGAGCATAATATTTGCAATTTAATTATCCACCATATTTCTCTATGCAGCAATTCAATAAATGCTTATATGCATCACTTAAACTACTTTGAATGATCAATTTTGTTATATAAAATATTTAAAAATGAAACATATAAAAATCCCAATATATGTATTAAAATGTAATATATATTATTACTATTATTAATATAATACATTAATAAAGAATAATTATAAAATTTATAACAATGTAATAAAAATAATTAGTTTTATTGTTTTAATTTTTCTTTTGGAAGCATAAATGCTGAATATTTTTATTTATTTTATTACTAAAAGTGAATCAGTCATAAATTAAATGAGAAAAAATATATATTAGTCATAGCTTTACACAAAGCTGCATGATGATATCATCCACGAACATTCCTAACTTTCAATCATAAAATAGCAAATAATTTTGTTTTCTGATTTCATTATGTTATCAGATGGTATTACTTTCCCCACTTACTCATTCAGTTTTAACTTGTCATCCATGAAGTAATCTGCAATGTCATATATGTAGAAATATACACACTATATATATATATATATATATATATATATATATATATATATATATATATATATATATATATATATATATATATATTATCTATAATGATTTAAATGATTTAAAAAAACATTTTTGATAAATCTTTATGAAAGTATAGTAATGGGCTATCAAAAGATTAATAATTCATTAATAATGTTAATATATATTTATATAATGTTTTATTTTAATGTTTATTACTAGAAATTAGTTGATTGTAACTATGGATATAGTATAAACAGAATCCCATGCATATATTTTTAAAAAAAATGCAAACAATCAATATGTTCTGTGAAATAATATATAAAATGGTTTATGGATCTTGCTAATTCATGAATATAATGTGTTTAACATCTAAGCTGATAACTTTCAGAATCTGAACATGCAGTTGTTAGTGTAGAATAAGCTATTTCAGAGACAAATATGTGTTTTTTACCTATGTCCTTGGCATTTACCAGACCTGGCTACCAGTGATTTTTTATTTTAAGGGGAAATATATTAAAAGTACAATGTTTATTTTGCCCATACCAGGTTTGAATAACAAGAAGATATATAACAAAATGAATGTAGCTACCATAAATTGGGACATATTGAGAAAAATATGTAAAAAAAAAATCTACTTTAAGGTATATCTAATGACAGGTAATAATCATATTCAAAATCTGTAAAATCAGAGAGTTTGCTTTTTTTTTCAATACAGATTTCCTGGTTTTATATATAATATATTTAAAATATTAATAAAATATCTATATTATATATATATATATATATTGTACCAGTCAAAAATGTATGTCCATCCAACAAGATTTAGAATCTAAGCAAAAGTACCCCAAATCCAATCATGCCCGAAATACCCAGGTCAGGAGCAATCATGAATTCTAACCTATTTCCCCATCTTCCAAATTTATAACACTATGGGCAACACCTATGGTGATACAATATAAATTAATTATTTCCTGGCCCAGTGATACATCATTTTGCATAAGAACTCAGTTGATGATGATGATGAGAGATTGAGTGAACCTAAGATATAAGTTAAAGACCCACATAAATATGAATATTATTAAGGAGATTCGAACAACTGGATTAAAGTTTAAAAATATAAATGTTTATTTTGACAAAAATTCTAGAAAATTTATAAATATAAAATCAACTTCACGCATTTAAACTATTATTTTGGTTACAAATTTTTAACAATCTTTATACAATTATTTTTTTTTATAATTATCAACTTAGTGTAGCAGTTACCATACTGAATGTATATTTAAAATAGGATTTTAAATCATGTTACAAAATAGATCTGGGTGTTTTGGTGGATGTTTATACATTAAGAATAATACATATTAAGATACGATAGAGTTTCACTGATTATATGATTTTAGTAGGATGCTTTTGGCATTTCATACATAAGTTTATTGTCATTTCTCAACTTTATTTGTAACAATAAAAAATAAGAATACATTTTGATCAGTAAGTAGACTAATAACATTATTTATATTACATTTTCGACATTTAACTAGAAAATATTGTGAAAGTCTATCAATACCGGAATTGATTATTTCAATAAAGGGGAAGGCAGTTTCATGAGAGGTTGGATCTAAACTCCAACTAAAAATATTACAAAAAAGAAAAATGTTTCATTATCACATATCATTACAATTTATTTTGTCAAACAGGCTAAAAGAAAAACGAACTATAAGAAATTGTAGTGCTAGCACAATAGCCGAATATTTGTGGATCCAATATTTTTGAGGTGCTTTATCATATTACAAAAGAAAACAGTCTAACCAACTCTCCACCCCACATTTTGTGGAATCGGTTGACAAAAGGTCCTCAGATGGAGATGCAATGGCTCGAACATTGCCGGAATTATACCATGCATTGCTCTCGTTATGTGAGTATATATAGATATGGTCCAGGGATACTCATTGCCCTGTTTATGACCTGAAATGAAGATGAGATGACTCAGACATTCTGATGCACATCTCTAGATAAAGCTTAATAATATGAAGAGTGGCCTATGCTAACAATGTTTTTATAAGAATATGAAATCATTCAGTTTAAATATTAACATAAAGCCTTAAATTATTTAACAAATATGTAAGGATATGTAAGATAAAGTCATTTATTAGAAGTTACAACTATAATTAATGAAGCATGAATTGCTCCCCTTTCTTGAATCAATACCATTTTCTTTAATATATATAAAAAAACTAAAATCTGCACACTTAAAAGTGCAAATAACAAAATAGTATTTGTTCACCAGCCCTTTTGGCGATGATGCTCAATAAAAAAAATTATAAAATTAATGGATACCATTATCCATCCCAGATTAAAAAGTATATATTTTGTATAAACTTGTGATAAAAATTTTATTTAAAAGCATGTATTCATTTAAAATACAAACTCAATCTTACAAACTATTTAGAAATAAATAAATAAGAACTCATTAATTCCCCCTCCTTCTATTCCACAGCAGGATATAAAAGTTTGCAAGACTAAGTTTGATTGGGATTTACAAATATATATTAAATGAAAAATATAAAAATATTATTAAAATAAATTATAACCACACTAAATTATAAGAAAAATAAGAAGTGTGAGTTAGATGAAATAGTTTACAATAAGATTAGTTAGGGTTATAGAGAATCGATACCAAAGAAATAATTATTAGTTTTAACATACTCACCGATGAGCAAGTTAAAAGAGATTAAATATAAAGAAAAGCATTAATTTAAAGAGATAGGATTCATGTAAGACAATTGTAATGGCTTTAGACTTGTTACCTCAGGATTGTATGTAATAAAGTAGGCATGAGTCTTTTGTGGTAGGTGGCATTCTTTAACATGTCTTTTGGCCACAGTGGTTCTTTGACGGCATGGGCACATTTGAGCAGTAGGAGCTACATCTCTGCATAGCAAAGAGTGGAGCTGAAGATGAAGGGAAAGGCAGATGAGGCCCTTCAAAAATTAAACAGACATGGAGTTGACTAATGACTATTGACCCAACTCTGACACAATAGATTTTTGGCCCTATTTATACAAACTTTGAGGAATTCAAAGAATGGTTTTAATTAAAATTCTTATCTTTAATTTACAGAAATATTTTCTGTATTGTTATTGGAGATGCAATCACTAAATAACTCCAAAAATAAATTCAAATCAATTTCCAGATTGGAAATAGATTTAATAAAAATGTTAACAGCTAACTAAATCAATTAGCTTTGTTTTAAATTTTATTTTAATTTAAAATTCCTTTTTAATCATGAAACAAAGTAATCTTCCCACTTCTTTAATTATTCTTGGACAGTCGGCAATTGCATCTTCCATCTTGAATATTTGTATAATTATATAAAGAAAAATATGTATAAAATAAATAGCATATAGTTTAAAAAATATAAAATTATTTACAAGATTTGTTTGTGCTTTTATATATATAAAAGCTCTGTTAATATATGTATATATCTGAGTCACATCCATAAAAGTTAATATTTAAAATTAAAGAAAATTTTTATTTGAGATTTATATTTATAAATTTTTATAGATGCTTCTCAGAAATATACGTATAGTTTATATACATGTGATGAAAAAAACATAATGAAATGTGGGTTAAGTGGTAGAATAGTGAAGCTTGATCTTGGGCTAAGATCGACTGCTACAATATATATATATATATTGTAACAGGCACATACGTACATTACATTGTTTTTTATTAGTAAACATGAAAAGAATAAAAGTTTGCAAATAAAACTTCCTTTTTAAGAATTAAAAATTGAAAATTAAAATTCTATACTAAACTCATATATATAAAATCGCACAGATAAAAAAAATTATTAAAATAAAACTTTATTAAAAATAAAAAAATATTTTAAAAGCAAAAACTTAAAAAGATTTAGAGATAAAAATATATCTTTAATTTTGGAAAACACATTAAGTAATTAGAAAATGAAAATGATTATTTTAATTAGTCAAAGTGAACTAGCCTTTGGGCATTTAAATGCATAAGCAACAGTCAGATAGGAAAACAATAGAAACTAATAGCAAATTAGAGAAATCCATCAGGGAAATCAGACCTCAACAGAAGGATCATCATCATCGATGACATAATGTCAATTGAATCCTTAAAATTAATATAAAAGGAAAAGTTTGGAAATTATTAGTTAGTTAGGAGAAGAGAGATGTGACTATATGTTTTAGTGTGGAGTTGAAGGAGAAGGGATTGAAAAGACGCACTCTTCAATCCCTTCAGTTTTGTTAAAAAAAAAGAAATGACATCGTTTTTTTTTACATTAAGGACCAGCTAAACTAAAAGACCTCTGGATAAATAAAAAACAATGGCTAACTGGATACCAATATCTTCAGGATGGCGTGGGAATTCCCATTCAAAATTACAAACAACTACAAATTATGGACCTTTTAAAACCGTAAGAACTTTAGATAATTCATGAACATTAAATTAAAAACTTTCCATATTTAAAATAATTGCAATAGATTCCTATCTGACCAAACTAAATTATTTATTAATTAGTTATAATTTTATTTGATGTATTTCCTTTGTGTAAAATCATTTCCATTTATTTATTTTTTGTTCCTTAAGTTTTATTTATGATTTTTGTTTTGTGATAAATTAAATTATATAAATGTTAAACTTAAGTCGGGCATGAATGGCTATATAGATTTGTAAAGTTATATTAGGAGAGGGTAATCTTAGGTTATTTGTTTCGTAGTTGAATTAGGTCAATGGATTGGGTATATTGGTGTAGTTAGTAGATGTAGTATGAGGTTCGCTACAGGCAGAATTGCTTTATACGCTGCACACACTCATTTTGCCTATGGGAGGAATTATAAGATGGAGACCACAGTTCCTTCCTATGGAGTTTTTTTATTGCTCTTATTGTCAGATAGATGTAGTATTCCTATCTGACGAGAAGCAATTTCTTCTCTTAACCTAATTGTGCTGTCGTATTTTGTATTACATTGAACACATCGATATATCAGATGGATTGACATTGGTTTAGCTGTGACCATTTGGCCTAAGGTTAAATAAGGGATGAATGTTTTCTTTTCAAATGCAAATCTATATAGTCTATTCATACTCAACACTCTAAATAAAAATGCATTAAATTTAAGTTGGGTATAGACGCTTGCGTGGGTTCGTTACCGGTTAATTATGTTTCTAGTTTTCATATTTGATCAAACTGTATAGACATTCGGTAAATACAGATACCTTACGGTGAGTATCTAAGATGTATTTATGTCAGATGTCTTTTAAGCTGTTGGTGTCTTGCGGCATCTTATGATGAATGCCATTGGGTTTCTTATAAATTCCCCTCTGCATTTCCATCAATGACTTTATATTTTGATCGTTTATGTTTATTTTGAAATGTTTTTGACCGTGTAATCTATGTAACCGATCTATACTCAACATTAAAAACACATTTTATAAATCCATCTGTGCGAACTTATAAAATTTAAAATGTAAACTTATAAAAATTAAAATGTAAAATCAAATTCTAAAATCAAGTTAAAATTATAAAATAAAAGTAATGTTAAAATGATTCAAAATTTATATGTGCGTTAATAAATGTTTGTGTGTATAATTACTGGCAGTGGCTTATTTTATTCTTTTTTTATATATCTTAGATAAGAATTTACCATAAAATGTAAATCTCTGCTATTCCACTGAGCTAGTGACAATGGGCTAATGACCGGAATCAACCAATATAAAATAAATAATTTTTTTTGACTTATGTATCTGCCTACTTTATAAATTTTCTAGGTTCAAATGCCTAGTGGCGCCCTGTAGTGTAGATTATGTTAAGCTCCCTCTTTTCTGGATTTTTATAATATATATATATATATTCTGTCTGACTGATAAATTAATTTCACTATGAATTACCAACAATGTTGACAAAGTATCCTTATAGAGTTCCCAAAAATAGATGGATTATTCTATTCTTTATTTATTCATTTATTTTTTTATATGTCAAAGCATTGACCAAGAATGAACCCAGGCCAGCTGCTTAAAAGGCAGCTATGCTAAAATGCTAGGCCACCAACACTTGATATTCTTTATTTTTGTTCAACATTTAGAATGTTTTCAATTCATAGCCTGGGGGAGAGTGATTTACTCTCTTTGTTTACATACACCTTGAGCTATGTTTAATGAAAATCTTGAATGTGTCGAGTTATCAATTTAAATCAACTTAATTAGAAAGCACTAAACAAGTTCTAGGTTAAATGCTTTTTAATTAATTTGATTTAAATTGATAACTCCACACATTCAAGATTTCCATCTAAACATTCATTAAAAATATTGTATTATAATATATATATATATACATATCACTACAAATCAGTCAACACTTAGACAAACCCAATATCGATATCAATCAACAATTTCAAACTGTTGTCAAGACAACCTCCTTACACCATTATTGTTAAAAGTAGCTTACCTTGACAACATTTTGAGATTGTTGATTGTTATCTATTAAAAACCAGTTGACACTTAAACCTCCTTTTAACAATATATATACTATTATGATTTTACTATTATAATTTTGCTTTTAAGTCTTGGGTTATGTTATATTGCTAAGTATTGATACATAGTATAGCTGAAGAGTTTTCAGACTGATATAGCTATTTAAGTTAGATAGCTGGGTTTGAAGACACATAGACATCTGAAAATTTCATATTTTTTACTTAATAGTTAACAATCTGATAAGTACAGGTCTTGAGTTGATATTTTAGATATTGTGTCTGAAATAACCTAATGTATTGCTGAGGAGAGCCAATAGCTTGAGACCAGTTTGGTAATGGGGATAATTTCTAGACAAACTTTTTAAATGCTTTCTCTTGTGGCATTTATCGATAAAGCTTGTTAGAGTTATTAGCACACTCATTTTTTATAATTACAAACTTATCAAGTTAAGTCACATGATATATGATTTGATTATATTTACTATTATAATTTTGCTTTTAAGTCTTAAGGAATGTTATATTGTTAAGGCTATTAATATAAGGTGTGGCTGAAGAGATTTCAGACCAATATAGCTATTTAAGTTACATAGCAGGTGTCTGAAAATTTCAGATTTTCTACTTAATAGTTAAGTATCACATAAGTTCTGGTCTTGAGTTGGTATTTTAGATCTAGTGTCTGAAATATCTTAGGGCTTTATTGAAGAGAGCCAATAACTCCAAACTGGTTTGGGGATAATTTCAAGATAGAGGTTTTAAATGTTTTCTCATGTGGCATTTATCGATAAAGCTTGTTAGAGCTATTAGCATGCTTATAATTTTATTATATATATATATATATATATATATATATATATATATGAGTGTGCATATGTATTTATATTTACTTACATCTAAGGTTTTTAATTTTTCAGGAGATTTATGATTTCTTCTTCATGATTTCTTTTATCATTTATAGTGTGCTTATAATTCTGGGAAATCTTGAATTGCTAGCTGTGGAATTTTAATTTAAACCTCCAGTGGTTTTCTTTTTTTACTTTTATTTTTAACATTAGTCATCTTTCATTTATCTTTTTTCAATCATTTCTTATTATCATCTCAACATTCTTTTTCAACTGCATTAGTAGCAGTGATATAATTTATTTATTTTCTTCCACAATCATATATTATAACCTTAAAAAAATCAGTTAACTCTAGATAATAGCATTAAAATGTAATATGATATTTTTATCTGTACACCCTTTTTCATATTTTTGCATTGATTGAATAACCATGAAATCCTTATCTGCTATATGTTAAGCATACCTTAGAAAAGCTAAAATCAAATGAAGCAATATTGCATATAGTTTTTTGTGAAATTTATATAAGAAGAAGTATAATTTACTTAAATAAATAAAAATATTATGCATGACCAGAAAAACAAGAAGACACAGACGTCGTAAAATATGGAATTTAAAAAACACAGAATTTATGTATCCAAAAGCAATAAAAATGATAAGAAAAATAAAGTTAGATTAAAAGGTAAAAAAATAAATCAGGGCATAGACAAGATTTATGAAAACGATCATATTTTATTTATTTAGGTTAAGTATGAAAATAATGAGATATATAGGTCTCATTGCCATATTATATATTCAATCAAGGTAGTGCTATAATAAATTAGATGAGACCATAATTTCAATGAAAATATACAAGTATCAAATATAACATCAAAAGATTTGTCATTATCATTAATTTTAACTATTGCTGATAAAAGCATATTAATTTAAAATAAAAAAGTAGTTAGAAATAGGAAATAATTAACTTTGTTGATGCAAGTTTAGACTAATGCACCAAGTGTGTATATTACAGTTAATTTTATTAGATCAAATGCTATGCATAATTTCACGACATATAAATATTAATTTAATATTTTGTAAAATATATAAGAACAGGTGAAAAATGAGTATTAAAAATATTTCTTTTCAAATACATATATATATATATTTAATGTTAAGTTATTTCTACCAAGAGGACTCCATTCAAATTAATTACATCATTTCCTTTTTTCTTATGTTTTTATCTATATAAATAATTTGACCAGCTTATCATTGAACATAAATTTGGTCTTTTTAGGATTTATCTGTTTCTGCTTTGATTTGATAATTCGTACTATTTCTTGAATCTCTGAAGTATTATTTGTGAAAGAGCCAAATCATCTGTAATAGTCTTAAATAACTTTCATATATTTTATTCCCATAACTTTCTACTTTAATCCACAAAATATTTTCTGTGAAATTATTGCATAATTTTTAGGAATATGGTATCACCTAAATATTACACCATTATCAATGATAATCTTCCTAGTGTTGTCAAGAAATCTAATCAATAATTGTAACAATTGGATAAATATTTTTCAAAATTTGATAATATCCTGATCTATATCTTAAGTTTTCAAAACTTTTATCAACATAAAAACTCTTATAAAATCAAAAATGCCTTTTTATAAACCTACAAATCCATAGTACATTAGCAACTTCTATTCATTGATTATTTATAAAATTTCTCTTAATATTGAATCTGATATACAGTGCTAAAATCACTTTAAAATCCATTATTCATAAAAAGAGAATAAATTCAAGATAAATTATTAATATTGTAAAAGAAAATGTAAAAATTAAAAAGTAATCATTTGATAAATCAATATTTTCTGAAAGAAATCAACATTTTTGGAAATTTGTATTATTTTTGTGTCTTTTTACTATCTTTATTTTGCTTCCATTGAACATCAATATAATCAGCCATATATTTATGCTATCTTTATTAAATAGTGTACTGGCCAAAACATGTTGACTCATCTAACATGAACTGGAACTCAAATGAAATGTACTTCAAACCCAGTCTATCCTGAGATTTAGGTCAGGGACCAACCTGAATTCAAACCCATTCCCTAAGCCTTAGATCAAACACCTAATGAGTAATATAGAATGATGGCACATGAGAATTTATTTTAATCTGACCCACTAGCAGAGCAGAGAAGACAATGAGACTCAATATTAGCTGCGTTATAACTTAACTAAAATATGCATACACATGATTATACATATGGAAGTGGAGAAAAAGGAATTCGAATAACTCAAATAAGTTTAGACAATAAAATAGTTTAATATAATGAATTAATTATATACATTATGAATTAATTGCATACATTAGTATGTGCATGAATGATCAAGTGGTCTACCAAATGGTAGATAATTACATATTTGGATTCATGCTGACAATTCTCATATGCTGTTTTATTAACTAAATAGTATATACATTAACACACATCTTTGGTGGGTATGGTATTAAGATGCCAATCATTTATTGAAAAGTTTACATAATAGTGCTATTAGCGCTTTGAGTGTACGGTTCTGAAATGCTGTGACTAACATTATTTCGGGGAGCATTCCGAAATTTATTACATATATAAGAAAAACTATTTTCACACCATTGAGGTCATGAAAATAAAAAAAATATCTTTGAAAAATTATATTTGATTATAAGACAAACTATTTATTGAAAATTCTTTTAACTAGCACTGGTATAATATGAGTGAAATAACATCCTAATCAACAAAACTAGTAATATTTGGCATATATATATTTTGAGCAGAGCACAATTTTAGTATTATTACAGCACTGAAATTAGGTCATAAGCAAAAGAAATAATATGAACAAATGGCAGTACTGACATATTGGCAAAGAAATAAAGGATAAAGTTATACTTCTGGATGAAAAACGAAATTTAAGAACCCCCCTTTTGGGCAGTGCTTAGAGAAAAGTGGATAGCATAGTGTGTGCCAGGACTTTACTGGAATCATCAATGCCAGAGGCCTTTTTATACAGAATAAGTCACAGGAACCTCAACTATCCATGGAACAGGTCATAAGAAGAAAATCTATGGGTTTGAATCTTATCACAACCCCAGATTAGAAGCATGCAATATATTTATAAATTCATGAAGAGGAGCCAAATGTCAATAATGTTGTATGGATGAATATCACTAACAACATGGAATATAATTTACTGCTTTAAAATAAATGACCCTAGTTTGAATGCCATAATTTATACAAATAATAAGCAATGCTGCTATAATATATACATAGAGAAGATTTTATTTGATAAAATATACATTAAGATTTGACCCCCTCCTTTTTCTGCTAATTAAACTAATTCAATCCCATTTTCATGGATTTTGTAATAACTAGAATATTTAAGCATATGATATTTTAAGAATATGGAAAAATAAAAGAAAGCTAGCAGTTATAGAAAACAATTAATAGGTAATCTTTTCAGAATTGAATAAATAACATTTATAAAATAAATAAGGTATCAGAGCATTAATTAGCCTAAACTTTGGATTCACCCCAGGTAGAATTCAGAGTTAAACAAATAATAAATTTTTATACTAAAACATAAACAAAATGCATTATGTTTTAAGGGGACATTAATAACCTTAATTCATGGAGGTTTACGTAAAAAGAAGAAAGAAAAGATTTTATAAATTCAACTTGTCAGATTGCTTGAGATTGGCATAAAATAGACATATAAAAAGCACCAAAGTTAAAGAAATCTCGAGCATATGAGAGAGAATTAAATTTACAGACATTATTTAAAAGCAATTTACCGATTAGAAAAAGGTACAAAGTTAAATCATATATTAGAAATTTTGATAGTAGGTTCAAGATTAGTTAGGCTAGATTTATTTTCAGGTGGTATGAAAATCATTACCTTGCACAATTTTAGCAGCCATTTAAAAAAATCTTTAAGGATCCATGTGATTTCTTAGATGGACACAAGCTTCTGATCAGCATTCCAAAGTTTTCAGGTTTGGCTTTTACTTCATTCTACAGAAAGCTGAAGGTACAGCAGCAGATGACCCCCTAAGGATCAGAAAGGTGGTAGGCTTCTTATATTTCAAACCAGCTTAGGTTATAACAGCATAGTTCTCTCAAAAGTAGCTAATCCATTGGTGGTCAAAATTAGCCCATTTTATATTCCTATTCAGATATTTGTGGAATGCTTTTAATTTATTATTTTCAGCCCAAGCTCTAATCTCTGATCATACATTTTCTTTGTCCATTGTTTTAAAGAGGCAAATGTTAGATAACATTCCAATAATATATTCAAATCTATTTCCAGAGTGGAAATAGATAATGTTTATAACAAAAGTAAAATCTATTAATCCCATTCCCCATTTTATTTTCAGTAAAAACTTTAATTAAAATTCTTTCCCGATATTAAAACAATATTATATTTTCAGCCCTTTAATTATTTTTGGACAATTAACAGTTCCATCTTCCATCTTGGATTTTATAAAAAATATACAGTTTTATAGAAAAACAATTTAAAAAGAAAAAGTTTTAAAAATGATGTATAATAAAATATTTTAAAAAATCAATATTTTGTTGGTATTTTTGCTCCTATAATATATATATATATATATATATATATATATATATATATATATATATTATAGGAGCAAAATATATATATATATATATATGTGAGCTGCATCTATGTATATTTAATGTGAAGAAAAGAATTAACAATAATAAATATTGAAAAGTTAAACTTTATAAATTTTAAGCACGCATCTCAAATATACACATAAAAATATATACATGACTAAAGGAGCAGGATGGGATATAGGGTTTTAACACAGGTTAGTAGATGAAACCATGAAGCTCAATCTTAAGCTAAGATTGACTGCTTCCACAGTTATCTATAAACAAAAACATATTAGAAAAAATGATTTTCATATAATAAATTGTAATTTTAGTAAATGTTAATATTGCCATATTTATAATGAATTAAATGTCAATGACATTATTTGATATAATATTCATGAAAATACTAATCCCTACTAATAAATCATATTCATTTAATGAAGTGGGTGAATGATAGTCTTTCTGCAGTTGTTCATCCAATTAGCATGCATTAGCATATGAGATAAATTGTTTTCACATTAAAACCAGATTTTGGTTTGATGAACTCCAGAATAAAGATATTAATATGAACTCTGGCAGTAGTATAAGGAACAGACACTCAAGACTGCAGATATAAGGATCCTAGACTATTAAAAAGGAAAATCACAACTTCATGTTGTAATCATGGAATATTTCAAGGTAACCCTATATGGAGCATTTTTTCTTCATTTAGACAATACAATAAAGTGACTTCAATTTAATATTCAGAGTATATCAAAATCAAAGATGGAGATCTACAAATTAATTGATTAGCATAACATTAAGGTAATTGTACTACTGGAGATTCATCATTTGTCTAATAATGCCTATCTTTGTAAAACTTCTGGATTTACATTGATTATTGAAGGAATGCATTCTGAATGAGGCATGGCTACTATTATTTCAAACCATCATATAAAGCAAATCACTATTAATGATAGTTTAAATGACATTGCAATCACTGTTCAGATAAATAATTTTATATATACAATACTTGCAAACCTCACAATACAAATTGATCTATCTTTCATTTCCAGATCTTCCTATAATTTCTATATGCATAGGTGATTTCAATTTCCTTAGTAGTTTTTAGGGACATATAAATGAAACTCAAACAAATTGTCAATTTTTAGCATAGATGGATTTAAATAACATACATTTAATTTATGATGCCAATCAAAGAGAACACTCTATTCATGCAGATGGTAAACACAAACAACTCATGATTTCTGCTTTAAATGGTTCATCATTATCTGATCAATCATTAATGCTATATCATTTATCTATAGACAATATAAACCAAGTGTAATAAAACTCTTGAAATCCATGTTCTGATAGATAAAAATTATTCTAATTTGAGATAGAATTTAAAAAAAATCTAACTGGAGTTAGTAATTTACTTGCACTTTACGCAAAAAAGTGAAGCTTGCAAAGTATTATTAAAAGTTATATGGCTAAGTGCTTTTGGAGAACTTAAATCTCCATATTCATAGCCTACATTAATTGAAGTTTAGCAGTGATTTATGCAAAATTTATTCAAATTTCCTTTCATAATGACTATTTTCTGGAGATTGTAAAGCATGATTCCTTACAGTTTATTGCAAAGTTGTCATCTGCAATAAGGCATGCCTCCTTAATCTTTCATTTTACATCGTTACATTCAGTACAAAGTGCCCTTTCCATAGTGGATTCAAACACATGGTCTGTTGTTCTTTGGTACTCGATGAATATTGAATATCTTAAATATAATAATAATAGAATTTCGTCAATTCTTTTATGTTGTGAAAAGATTAAAAAACAATTAAAAAACAATGACCATTTCTAAAAAGTCTATCCCTTATGCTTTTTTAGATGACTATTGTGTACCTGTTTGAAGAAAAATTTCTCAAATTAAACTTGTGAATACTTAATTAAATATCATAATAAATATTACTGGCACATTCAATTCTACTCCTCTGTAGAGGCTTTTTATTCCTTCGCATATTATCATGCCAGATATTAGAAAAGAAGTTACTTCATAGTTAAGCTATAAAAAATGAGTTAAGCATATTGGATTCTTCAGTAATTTACATCTAAGAGTCATCTTAAATCAAGATCCTTTTTGTAAATGTTTAATCAAAAATCTACAATTGAAGAATCATAATGAAATTCTCATGAGATTCTAATCAATTTTTCCCCCAGTCCAATAATAAAACCAACTGGATTTGCACTTTCTAGATACATCTGTAATGTCACCAACAGATCCAAGACAATACATTGTTGTTGTATTTATATGCTTTGAAAATAGAATTTGACAGCTATTGATCTAAAATATTTAGCATTCACAGATTAGTATGGCTTGCAATTAGGTGGCACTATTGTATAGAGAAAGCTGCTACTGTTTGTAGCTACTGATTTAAGCAAATTTGTAAAAATATTAAACCAATCTCTGGCTACAGTAGCAAGATTTTAAAACTTAATTAATCCACTAGAGACCCTATACCCTGTTTGAAATCTTTAGAAGTTTCTTTGCAATAGTTGTTAATACTTAAATTGTCTAAAAAATATAAAAATAAATAAATCCATTTATTAAATAAATCAAATATTTTTTGTTATATACTACCAATAAATTTAACAAATTTATAAATAATATCACTTCTAGTATAAAATATTTATATGGTTAATTGTTTAGGATAACATGATGTTAAACTCTCAAATGATAACTTGAGCACAATAATCTCATTAATTGATTAAACAGATTTTTTTTTACTCATCTGAAAATCTGTTCAGGAATATTTAGATATTGATTTTATCATTTTATTATTGCATTAAGCTTCATGGGGAAGACTTATTAGTAAATTCTAATGATTAAATATAAAACATCTTTCAACCTTAAATTCTCTTTAATATATTACACATATGCCTTCAGATTTCTATAACATGAGATGAATCTAGGTCGTTTTTAGACAGAAAAAAGTCCAAGATAATCTATGAAAAAAGAGATGGCAAAAAAAAAAAAAAAATAGAGAAATAAAAAAGATATAGTTTATTGTACTTTCAGAAACAAACAATGAATAATTGCTGTAATAGTAGTAAAGTTTGAAAAAAACTGAAAAAAATTGAAAACAAATTATATTCAAGTCTATCAACACAATGAAACTTATGTGCCATGAATAGGATGTGAAAACATTAAAAGTATACTAAGCATGAAAATAATAGAGTTTCAGCATTTGAAGATTAATATCTTGAGACCATTGCAAATTGCTCTAACTCAGCTTTAGATTTTTATTATATTTATATAGATATGTCCTGCAAGAAATTTAGTTGATTTTTTATCAAACATTGCTATATATGACTGTAAGGTTTTACAAATAACATAATAAATTAAATATATAAAAAATCTCAATTTGTAGTCAATGCAATGCCACTATCAATATCAATGATGACAATCCAGTTTAATTATTAAGCATCTTGTTCATAGTTTCTTAGTAATAAATAGAAAGAGAAACCATCTTTTTCTAGTCAGTGCTCAGTATTTACAGATGGTGATTGTGATTATTGATATTGAGGTTAATTGTCAAGCATTGTTAGCTGAGAGGTCAGCGCAGATGCCTTGCAAGCAAGCAGTTGGTTGCAGACTGTTGTTGGGGTTCGCCTCCCAGCGATGCTATGACATATAGATATCGAGGTTAATTATAGTTTTTTATATATATTTAAATCGAAATATATATGTAAATTAAAAACAATTCTATATGCACATGAATTACTAGAAAATCTAAACAACCACAATTTCAAAGAAATATTTTATTCTACATCTTCGATAACTTTTACTATTTTTCAAGTTAATGTAAATATTTTTTAAAGGGAAATATATATTTTAAATATTAAGGATGATACTATTTTTTAATTATGCTATAGTTTATGAAAATAAGATTCTACAACTATCATTAGTGCACTCTTTTCATCTGCACAACACCTTTTATATATATTTTAGCAATATTAAAAAGAATGTGACAATTTTAATTTTGATCCAGTAAATATTATAATAAAAGTATATAAAAGTCATTTAAATTTATTTATCTGTTTAAATTATACGTAATAAAAAATAATCAGTTTTATAATCCTAAATTGTACTGACCAATGATTAACATGTGCTAATGATTCTGCACAAGAAATTATATTTTCAGTTATCTAATAAATATTAATTTATAATCAGAAGATAACTGTAAAAAGCAATATTTTTATTCATGATAAATAAAAAAAAACTGTTCATTATATTTTTAATAATCATTTTATTTTATACTTATGCAGATCTAAATGATTGAATTTGAAATAATAACATTAATTAATTGATTTGTATTTTATTATCCTTAAGAGGCTATGCAACATTTGAGCATTCCTATAACATCTAGGATGCAGTAATTGCATTTAATTGACAAAAATAATTTTATTTTTACTTTGCACAGCTGAGAATTAATCCAAAAAATCGTTAGCCCTAGAATCCATTCTTACACCAAGAATTCAAGGTTCATAAGCAGCTGGTTATATGATTATTATTTTTTTTATTTTTATTCAGTTATTTAAAAATATCTTATACATTGCTTCAAATGATAGCTGCATTAAGTAAAAATAATAATATGGCACTTGAGTTACTAAAGCTGCAATGTAGGGGAGATAGGAGATCTTTTTATACCCATAATAAATGTATCATGTCATGATAATGTCATATTAAAAGAAATAATCCTACATCATAGTTGACATATGGTCATAATTGGACATTTTTCAGTTATTTTCCAGATTTGTTTCTGACAACAGCTATTTTTTTCATTGTGATATTCTGGTCATTTTCATTGGGTTCGAAATTTTTTACTGCAGATCTCCATTTTCTGTGGTAATATTTAATAGAAAAATTTGGTTTAGCATATAAATTTCTGTTATATATTACATGGTAAGTGTCATAGGAACATAGTTAAATGTATTTTCATCCAAATTATTTCAAAATCATAATCATTTACTGTTTATTTTGTATGTATTTAAATAACTCTTTTTTTGATTAATGGCGTCATTCTTAAAACTTGTCTTTTTTAAAAAAAAGTTGTTCGAAATTACTTAAAAGTCAAAATCATTTACTGTTCATTTGGTATATGTAATAATTAATATAAATTTAATGAAAGTGTATTAAGTAATATGTTTTTATTTTGTAATTTTTGATTTAATTTTTTTATAAAAAAAGATAGCAGTTTTATGAAAATCCTAGCATACTTTGCAATCAAGTGGTTTCATTTTTGGAGTGAAAATTTTTACTGCGGATCTCCGTGAAATACAGTTAATGTATTTTTATACAAATTAGTTAAAAATCAAAATCATTTATTGTTTATTTGGTGTATATTTAAACTATATTGCATTTTATTATTATTGACTTATTTTTAGTCCTGCATCACAGAGCATGTATTAGACCTACTGTCATTGTTGACATTCAAAGAAAGATCCATGTACACATTATTTTGGTCAGATCACAAGATTACAAAGTTACTAGTGGTGGATTGATATGAATGTAAACAGGGACATAAAGGTCTAATACATGCTCCATGTTGCAGCTTTAGTACTCAAGTACCATTAATACTTTTTTATGCATTTAATATGAAAATATATGAATTACTTGATATGGTTATATAAAATTAAATGTGGTTTCATTAAAATCAGAAATGTTACTTGTAAATTATTTATATTTGAATGTTTTGAAAAATTACATTTCATAAACAAAAATTAAACAAAATACCTGCCAAGAATTTGGAATTTTAATTAAAATAATTTAAAATTTATTTATACAATTTAATTTTAAATTACATTAAATATAAAAAATGTATATAATTTGCTTTAAAATTTATCTTCTGATTAAAAAGAAAATAAAAACAAGAAATACATATATAAATTGCAAACAAACCAGTGTGAGTTTGAAAAAATTTTAAAGCATTTTTTTATGTTTTTAATTTATTTACATTTTCTTTTTATGCGTAGGAGTCAAAAAATGTTCTGCTATGAGAAAAACACAATTGAGTCTAGTCTTTACAGAAGCATAAAAGTAACAATACTATAAATAAATAAAAATTAAGGGTGAGGGTGTCAAATCTTTTGTCATATTGTGATTTTTTCTTAAATATTGATATATTTTTAAGCCCTTTTTTTAAAGCAGGGTTTCTACTTAGAATGTATATTTGGAACATTGAACTAAATTGTTTTCAAGTTTATAAGTCAGATTTAGAAGTGTATAGATTTAATCATCATCAAAATAATAATAATAATTTCCTTATTCTAACGGAAGATAAAAAATTTATTTGCCATAAAGTAACTGTAAAAAAGTATTTTTTGTTGCTGTATGAAGCATTTCTTGAATTTTAGAGTAACAAATACATTTTATAAAATTGTTGAGTGTTAAAATATACAATAATAAAATGCCATGACTATTAATTTGTGACTACTTTTCAGTCATTAATATTTAATGTTGAATAAAATATTTAGAAATCTATCCCCAAAGCCTAACTGCACTACCACCCACTGTTCAATAATTTGCCTATTTGGATTTAAAAATAGAAAAAAAATATCACATTACTGTCAAATTAAGACTTTAATTATTTATGCACATACATCAGAAGGTCTGAGAATATGCACTTTATAACTCTATACAATATAATCTATACTACTGATTATTTAGGCTTATAGTAGATAATTCTAAAGTAAAATGAGATGTTCTCAAAAATATAATTTGTCACCTAACCATTAAATTATTGATTCTTTATGAAACAAAGTATTATGTGAGTGTCAAGTTTTCTTTATGTTTACTGATAGAAAAGAATGACCAGTATATTTTTCATAGCCTACCAAGAATTTATTTCAAGTAATAATTATCTTGCTATCTTGCTGATCTAATAAACACTTAAATAGTATTAATAGGCAATAAGTAGTATAGTATTTTAATTGTCTATGAGTTTTACTTTTTAGTATTAATTTTAATTTCTAATTATTAACCTTGAAAAATATTGTTATCATCAGAATTACAAAAAAAGAATCATTATGTCTATAGAAAATGTTAATAAAGAAGGTTACAAATAAACTATATATATTAAAAATAAAATTTTAACTGTAAAATTACTTTGTTATAATATTTTACCATATTTCCTAATAAAAAATTATTTTATAATGTAAATATACATACATTCATATAATAACATATGGCCATTCCAACTCCAATGGAGGAGAAACTGCTCAAGAAATGAATTTTATAATAATTATACAAATCAACCTGTGAGCAATTTATGAACTGCAAATATGTCTAAATGTAAAGAACGTACTATTTTCATTTTTCTCTTCATTTGATATTTTGCAATACTGTCTTTTAACTTCTTCAGAATAAGATATTCTTTGTAAAATACTTCAATACCATGTTTAATTGTAGCTGTCTAATATATTCTATTCTCTGCCATATCTTTCCAATGGAAAAAAAATATATCACACTTTCTTAAAATTTCTTTCAGATAAATCTTTTAACATAGTTAAAGCCTATTCTTACATAATCTTGAGGTAATTCTTATAATATATTATGAGGCCTATTTTTCCCATTAAAAACATGCTCAATGTCACTGTGCTTTAGAATATTTTTACTGCTTATTTATATACACATGACCAGTTCATCATATCTAGAAAGTCAAAAAACATATTGATTAGTTTTATGTTTATGCTATTTTATTCTCAAAATTTTATAGAGCATTCTTAAACTTTTTTAAAGTCTTTATATTGCATCAATAGAGTGTCCAAACCTGACTATATAAATCTGTCTTTTTATTTATAAAACTAACAAGGTACTTAAATTAATCACACTCTCAAATTGTTATCCAACTTAAAAGTTACTGAAAATTTTTTCTTCCATCACTGGCTGATAAAGAACTCAAATTTTTGGAACATTAATTAATAAGTCAGACTCTTTAAATGTTGTATTCAAAACTTTAAATGCATTAAGGAAAAAATAATACAATCATTGACATATTGAAAATCCAGAATTCAAAAGATAAAATTCTTGTTTTGCATTTAATCAATTCTAATTATAACCAACAAACTTGTATCACAGCTTGATTCCTATTTCACATTAATCTTCCTATAATAGTTCAAAATATAACTGTCATAAGAAATTGAAACAATGTTATAGCAAGTACACAATCTTATTTAATAACATTTTTTACTATAAAAGTCTCAGATTTTCTAACTGTAGTAATAACACTTTCTCTCATTTCATCATATAGAAATTGCATAATATAAATAAATTTCGATGGATAGTCAACTAATTTCAAACAATGCCATAAACCTATTTAAATAACTGAATCAAAAGCCTCAATCAAATCAATATTAGCCTTATATAAATTTCTCTTTGGGTCTTGATATTTTTTTTTGCACTTGTCTGGCAACAAAAATAATGCCTATAGCACTTTTTTACTTTTTAAACCATAGTGAATCTCTGATAAAAATTTATCTACAGCTGAAAATAAACTATTCACCAAAACTATCACTGTAATCATGTCTATTCTCTTTATTTTTAAAAATTAGAGCAATAAAAGCATCCTTAAAATCAGACAATACAACTTCATTTATCCATATATTCATAAATAAAATTAAAAGCATGTGAAGTGCTTAAAAGAGAAGCTATAAAGAGTGCAAGAATATTAAAAGCTGAGCACTTTTGAGGCAGATTGCCTCATATTGGTAGCAATACTGAGCAGTGCAGAACAGAAAGATACATAAAAAATTCCAATAATTTTGAAGCTAAAAAAATGCCAACATTAAATTTAAAAATTTCTCCAATTACTTCATCAGGTCCTACAGTTTATACATTTTTAAAATTACAAAGAGTTTTTTGTAATCAATAACATGAATATCCTTGTTACATCTAAATAAAATGGATGTTTCATTAAAAGTCATCATTTCAGTTTCTCAACAGATGATCATAATACTCTATTTGTTCAAAATATTATTGTCATTGTATATGATAATGCCATTTTGGGATTTAATAAGATTGTGATACTATTTTTCAGATCTATACATTGTTTTCAGTACATCAAACAGTATCTAGAGTGACTATGATTAACAAATGTCTGTATCTTTTTTTATAGTTTTAGTCTTTTAATCATTTTTAAATCTACTTATCAATCATTGAATGATTGCCTTCAGATCTTCCGTATTTAATTTACTATTCTGCCAAGAAAATGCCATATGTTTTTTTATATAAAAATTTGTTAATCATAAGATCATTGTGAGAAAACTAGTCATGATTCTTCTTTTAAGTGAACCCAATATTGATTACTTGTATCCAGAATGCACTTCTTAAGATAATTTCCTACTTCAGTAATATGACAATCCTGGAGGTTCAAATTATCAATTTATTTCTAAAAAACAATCAATAAGTTTTTATAAATATAATTGGAATAAGATCTACTTTCTAATAAATCTATCATTTTAATATTGGAGAGTACTATTTTAGGATCTATCCATCAATGTGTAGTTGTAACTACTCATAAAATAGGATGATACTCTCTTATATTTTGACTCCTAATTGTAATGTAATGCTCCATGTTTGTTTATAGTGATTTGTCTGCCTAAACAAAGTGTTTGTGATAGTCAATACATGTGTTGTGCAAAAATTCAATATCAACAGACCATTTAAATTTGTGGCACCAATCCCTTTATTTCCAACAACTTGTACCAACATATGCATTAAGGTCTCCAAGTTGAAAATTCATTTTTAATGGTATTTTTGTAATAATATTATCCAGCAAGGGGTAGAAGCTTTTTTACTCTATATCTTCTGAATATAAGATTGAAGCGTAGGTATTAATAGATCTAACCTTCTTACTATTGTGCAAGGCAGGTTTTACACCATTATCCTTTCATAGATACAAGAAGAAATTCCAGAAATAAGGAATACTAAGATAGACTTCATACTTCCTTTCACTGACTGATCTACTCTTCCCAAAAAAAATGGCCATCCATCTATTCTATTAAACTCTTTCCTGGGAAGACAAGTTTCACTAAAAGTATCTATATTAATCTTAAATCTTGACAGTTTCTTACTTACCAATGTATCCCTCCATTATAGTTTTGAAGAGTTTATATCAAGTAAAATTTGCACTTTTCATGTAACTATATTTAAAAACAAAATATTTATAATTCTTATCTTTAGTATTGTCTCTGTTTCCCACTTTACTACTATTATTTATTATTATTATTTCTATCATGGTAATAATTCTATTAAGTAACCTAGCCAGACTATGTGGATTAGATAATTTTTTAACCATATTTCCTATGGCTCTTCCACTCCCATAATAGGCAGGAAGATCATTAAATAGAGATTCCTAAACATATCTTTGCCAGTTGGTACTTCTCTCTAATCCACTTCCAAGATGACTCATTAATAAATTGGGTTGGCTCAACAAAAGGTTCCTGACAAGTACAAGCAGTCTATAATGCCCAAATTCATCATTGTTTTCTTATTTGTCAAGAACCTGAAATAAAAAAATGAGGGGCAAAATTAGAGTGAGAAATGCTGTGTACATTTATTTAAAGAATGAAAATGTGATTGCTCAGATGCACAATTCCATTGTCATACTATGTATAGAGAAGAGACTGATGGCATAAGGGGTGCATGATGATAAGACACTATAATAATTTAATAGATAGAAAAAAGTAAAAAGATAGGAAGAAAATACTGTTTCTATCAAAAAGAAGATTACTAATATGATAAGATAGGGGGTTTGAAATCACACATTCACATGACCCTCATCTATCCATGCTATCTCATATTGTTGACACACTTGATCAGACACATGTCAAAAAGAACTGAGTGTATATATGTGTTGAGATGATAATCTGGACCAACTGATGAGTGCTGGTTTAGCACAAAATACATAGGTGATTTTTTATCTTTTTTTGACATGTGTGTGATCAAGTGTGTCAGCAGTATGAGACAGTGTGGATAGTTTAGGGTCATGTGAAAGTCTGAGTTCAAACCCTTTATATATTACATATTGGAGTGTGATATGAAAAAGCCTGTACTGCAGAAAAAATTCATATATTAAAATATAGTGCTGTAAGGTCTGCCCACCCCTCATATATGTATGTAAATGGATTATGACTTATATATGAGAGGTCAGAGTGACTTATGGTCAACTAGAATGAGAAGATTGGCACGAATGTGGGCTTTGAGTGATCATTGGATTTTCAATGAAATGGACAGCTGAAGAGTTGTGGGGTGGTGTGGATTGAAGCCTGTCCATTAAAGTATGAAGATTGGCTATCTTAATATAAGCTAAGCATTGATTGTATATATGTGTGGAAATGATAATCTGGACCAACTGATGAGTGCTGGTTTAGCACAAAATCCGTATATTGGTTATTTATCTTTTCGACATTTGGGTGTTCAAGTGTATCAGCAGTATGAGATAGCATCATGTAAAAGTGTGAGTTCAAACCTTTATATATTTCATATTGGAGTCCAGGTATGAAAAAACCTGTACTGTAGAAAAAAATCATATATTAATATGATAATAATATATTATAAAGGCCGTCTAATACATCAATTTGAAATAAAAAATAAAATAAACAACTGTAGGAGGGTGACCATAAATTTTGAAGTTTATTATGCTAACTTGAACGTGATATTATGCAATGAAAACTATGATATTTATTTTAACGATGTCTGTGTGCCTATATAGACCGCTAAGATATTTAATTCATAATTCCGTGAATTACTGAAATATGCTACAATGTCTAAATCACATATTATTTCAATAAATTGAGAGACGGTAATCAAAATATAATAGGTTAATAGTGGTAAAAATCAATATTTATTGTTTTATAAGGTAAAATCATAAAAATCACTATGGAAAAATTTGTAGAGCAATTCTTTGATAAATAATTCCTAACATTATTTAAAATACGGTTTATAAATAGCTGAATGATATTAAAGCCAATGTACATGTAAAAATAGGGCATTATAAATATTTTATTTCCCATGTGTCATGTTTTATTGTAAGATTATATATAATGCTAATTGCTTCACTGCTCGGGAATTTATAAGAAGCTCGAACGCCAGAACCACAAGCGCCAGAATTGATCCTGGGACCTCCCGATCCCCAAATCGGATGCTCTAATAACTGTGATAAACCATAAGCGATATGTACATATATAATAATTTATATAAAAACTATTAACTTTGAAATTTAAGTTGTCAAATTTATAAATTCTTATTTTGAAAATTTAAAGAAACTCCAATAACACAATTGAAGTAAATAAGAAAAAATAATAATTTCTAGCTATATTATTTTTTGTATATCATTTTAAATAAAATTTTAATTAAGAAAGATTAATACATTGTGCAGGCATAAACCTGCATTTATATATGTAACATATGCAGGATTCGAACTCAGACTTTCACACGACCCACATTCTCAGTGCCATTCTATATTGCTGACCCACCTGATCACACACATGTTGAAAAGATAAATATTCACCAATATTCGTATTTCGTGCTAAACCAGCACTCATCAGTTAGTCCAGATTACCATCTCCACACATATATACAATCAGTGCTCAGTTTTATATTAAAATAGCCAATATTCATACTTTAATGGGAGTTGTGGATCGTGTTAAGAAAGATTATAAATGTGAGACTAATTTGTTAAAAAATAAAAGAAAATGTTGGGAAACTAATAAAAATATTTCTAGAAAAGCATATAGTATGGCTTTTGATTTCAGAGTATTACAGATTACTGTCTGGGAGGATTTAATATATAAAATACACAAACTACATGGAAGTTGTTGAATAGTGGCTTATTAGTTTCAAAACAAAATTAAGTGTTGCTGAGGCCTTGCATATATAAGTTCCCAATAAGAAAGCAGTTATCAAAATTTTCAATAAAACAAAACTAAATCAGCATTAAAAAAAATTATCTTTATTGTTTTAATTAATTCTATGATAAATTATTCACTGTTATTTCAATATATATATACATATATATATACCATGTAAAGTATATGCAAAGTACAGACGTTACTTGAGGTTTCTATCTACTACTTGAAAATAAATCTTTGGTGGAATGTTGTATATAGACCTTGGAGATATGATGTAAGTCTTTATTATTTGTCTTACATGAGGAAATATAGATATAGATAAGCCTGATTTTACCCAAATTTGCCTTGAAAAAACCCAAAAATTTTAAGATGATTACCAAAAGTTGAAATATTTATATTGCAAAGAAGATTATGGGAAGTTGATCTAAAAGGTATTTTCTGAAAATTTTAGTGATGCACTGTAATATTAAATAGTAATGTATGAGTTCAATTGAAATTATATGATCTTCAAGAATTAAAGTCAATCAAAATAGTTTTTCATATGATAGCATTAATTTTGATAAAAGAAATAATTAATTAACTCTTCATTAATGTTGTTTTGATTTTATAACATTTTTTTTAGCTTTACTTATTGCTTATATTTTTTCATATGAACTCTTTAACAAATTAAATCAATGTATTATATGTATTTAACAAGTAATTTAAAGATAGTGTACTATTAATATATGTATATCTTTGATGAAGTTTTTTTCTAACATAATATATTAAGGGTATTTTATTAGAAAAGTAAACCCAGTCAGAAATATATGTAAATATGCCAATCATTTAATATATATTACTGAAATTCGTAATTATATGTGGAAAAACATGATATTGTGCTTTAAATTTAGTTCTTAGTTAATTTTTGTTTGTAATTAAATGTTATTTTAAAATTAAATTATAATAGTTATACTTTTTACCCCATTCTAAACCTATTTATCTTTCAAAAGTAACCTTTATTAGTAAAAGGATTACAAAAATTTTGGGTACACTTACCCCTTGAGAATTACAAAGTGTTCAATGTGAGAAACAAGGTAAAACAATTATTGATTATATAAAGTAAATATGCTTGATAATAATTATGTCCATTAAAGAGTTGCTATAATGTTGATATTAATGTGTATCTAAACATGAGTATCTATACATGGATCTATATGGCCCAGCCACCGAGAAGCTATCCATCACCCAATGATCCCACCACTGGGGCCCTGAAGTGAAGACCCAAATGCTTCAGCTGAATAGGTGGACAAGTCCAGCATTGTGCCAACCACCACAACAGGCAGCGAGGTCCAAGGCTCAAGTTCATTGAATAATAAATTCTCGACCTACAGCTGAGCCACGCCAAGACCATCCCAGACACCCCTGTCTCCCAATCAACAGTCCAAATGTGCAGGGACCACATTTGGTCTACCTGCCCAGAATTGGAAAGCCAATTAAGAAAAACACATAGCATGCACAGATCTGCACTGCCTAAAACCAACCTATCAAGGGGGCACAGCAGCCAACCAGAGCAGGAATGGTGCTGAGACTTTGACCAGGTACCCTCCCAGCAGGTTTTCCAGGTAGCGGCAATAATTGTCTACAGCCTGCACCAAAGAACCAGCCTCCTAATGACCGCCACCACCCCCGAGGAAGAAAAGAGGAGTGCAGACCCATGCCTGGAAAATTATTGCAGCAAAGCCTCCATCAAAGTTACAAAATTTGGAGGTGGCCCAAATCAGACCAACCACCTTACAAACTCTCTAATTTTAAAGTTAACCAAAGAAAAAAAATGATCAGCTCAAATCAACATTGCCATAATAAACAAGCCATCAGGGGGTTGAAACAGCCTCCAAAGTCTGCTTTATTGTTGTTAACTCTTGGTACGTGTCATATATTCTAAATACTAGTTCAACTCATCTGACTGCAAGGTTCTCCAGGGATTATGATCTAGCTTATATATTTCCGTTTGGTTATTCCAACTATGAACAGTGATTAGCATTGTAGGATTCTTGCTTATTGTTTGGTTGTACAGTAGAGCTGAATGGCAGCAACCTGTTATAGTAACTAGTTTCTGTAACCATGTTGTGGACTTGGTTGTAGTAGGATCCCAACTGGGACTCTTGTATTGATCCTATTTGAATTCTGCTTATGTTAATTGAAATCTAGGTCTTGATTAGTTGTCAAGGTTTCAATTGTATAGTTTAAAAGTTTGTAATCTTTGGATTATTTCTAATCATTGTTGGATTAAAAGAGTTGAGTGAATTGCAGCTTCAATATCTTTGTTTGGGTCTATACCATCATTTGAACTTGTTTTTATTTTTAAATCATTGTTCTTTGGCTCAGGAAACACTTCGTTCTAATTCTGTGTCAATTTGAAAGTTTTCTATTCTTTTTGTGGTGCCCCAATCGCACTGGAAGTGGCCCAATAACTTTGATCTAATCATCAGAAAAAAAAAATTCTTGGGCAGCGAGATGGCTTAAAACATAATCTATAATGTTTGATTCTAAAATTGCGATCGAATTCATATTTAAAATAATTTCCCCCTCCTGCACTGTTCTACCGCATTCAGCCACGATGATATCGTAACTTTTTTCTTATGAACAAATTAACACTGGGATTTCTTTTTTTTTTTAATTTCCATAGGTTTATGATTACTTTTGTGTCTAGTTTGTTTCTTGGTCTATTTCCTGTTTTGTTTGCAGCCGTAGATTCTTGCTATATCTGATGCTATTGTGAAATTCTTGAGACTATCTTTATTAAGCTTTTTTTTTTCACCGTTTTCAATAAAATTTGACCCGCCAACTATATCTCAATTAATCCTATCATTAAGCTTGATTTCTAGTAACTTTTTTTTTATATTTATTTATTTGGTTTCGTTTTAAAATCTTTTTCCTTAGTTTTATTCTTGCTCAAATGATTCTAAGATTTTCTTGTACTGGCTTTTGCCTTTTTTAATGGCAGCCATTTGCATAGAACGATATTTACATTGCATACAGTCTGTTTACATATGTGATTGTAAATTATTAGATGTGTCAAAACAAGAGTTCCAAAATTCTCAGAATTGGGAGAAATCATATCTAATGTAATAAAAGAATAAAAAGTGTTTGAAGAATAAATATCGCAAATTAGTTTTTCCATGAAAGATGACTACCAGCAGGGATGAAGCATTTATATTTCCAAAACAAGTAAAACTGGTATGCATTAGCAAATATTTTAATAATCAGCCTAGAAAAATAATAAAAGAATATTATTGCTAGAGAAATATAACCAGTTTATCATAAATATTTTATTGAAATTATGCTTTGAGCTATCCAATTATGTAAATCAATGATAATAAATAATTCTGATACTGACCAATATTATGTTTTAATTCTAGTATACATTTATTATTTTGCTTATTTTAGCTTTCATAATAAACAGCTAATATTCATTTATTTTTAATAGTAATATATTATATATTGTCATTGGACATAAGACAGTTTTTCTAGTGAAAGGCAGAGGACATACATATTGCTGTCATATATAGTTATTTCATTGAACAAATGCTGTGTTAAACATTATATCAAACTGCTTCAAAACTGTAAAAATAGAATATTTATTAATTAATTCAGAGGTGAAAGGATAAAAGACTGAAGTCAAATTGTGAGATATACCCTTCATCAGTAAGACATTTAATACACTACATAAAGACCATTTGTTAGGAAACATATAACTATTTAACTGTTTGCTATACAGAAATATATTATGTTCTTAACTTCACTTGACTTTATAAAGATATTTAAAAATAGCAAAAATTACAGTTATAATAATATTGATAATAATCATATCAGTAATTTGTAATTGCATTTTACTATTAATAATACAGAAGAACTGATTACTTTTATACTATTAGTAATACAAATGATAATCATATTTCTAACTGCAATATCATAACCATCATTATCATTTTCAACCATTATTGATCCATTGCAGAATAAAGGTCTCCCAAGTTTAATCCAGCTTCTCCGATCTCTAGTCTTTTTTCTTCACATCACCCCAGCACACCCTTTTTACTTCATCCATCCATCTCACATGTGGTCTCTTTCTAGGTCTTTTACAATCTGGTGGACTCCTGTCTAAGATTTCAATTATCCATCTATTATAATTTTTTTAGCAAAGTTTCTATTCCAACTCCACTTCAATCTTTTAATTCTTTCAATGATGTCAGTAAGACCTGTTTGTTCTCTCACCCACACACTACATTTTCCATCTCTTCTTGATTCTATTAATATGCATGTCTTCATATTTTGTTGAATATAATATTATAATAAAATTATTATAATATTATAATCAAAAAAGCAAATAAATTAACTTTATACAAAAGATCTAACTACTGTACTATTAGTAATAAGAATGATAGACATATTTCTAACTGCAATATTATAATCAAAAAAGCAAATAAATTAAATAATTAACATCCATCATTTAAAAATGAATGCTGTTTTTTAAACAACCCCATTAGTTATTTACCAGAAAGTGATTTTATTAATATTTAATCAAGTTAACAGAATTATAAATTATTCTAGTTGGAAAAATTCCCAGCTCTCTCCTTAGCTCCATACTGGAAAAATAAATTCAATATATATTTGAGTGTTTTAGGGCAGTTGTAAGAATAGCAGATTCAAATATTAAACTTCACTAAATAAATTTTAACTGAGAAAATTAAAATATATGTATTTTGATCAACAAGTAATTGTAGCTACATATTCTTCTTGTAACTTTGATGGTTGAATATGTGTGTCTTTCAAACAATTCATCTTATGATAGAAAAAAAAACAGTGTTACATATTTGAGATGTTATTATTTATTTAAACAGAATAGAAAATGTAAAAGTCTGAATTATGACTTCTTGTCAAAACGATTTAAGTTTTTTTTCTATGACACAATAGACACATTAAAGTTTATAATAATGCATAGCTTTAAAATTGAGATTCTAAAGCAGTATTAAAAGAATGGCAAGTAATTGTAAACTATCATTAACTATGGTCAAGTAGTATTACTTAGTGTTAGTACTTATTCATTAACTATTTATCTGCTTTATAATGCATAATAATTTTTGCTTTCAACTCATAATAATTTATATATTTTTAGATAACCATTCACTATATTATTTTTCCTGCCTTTTTTCTTATTTATATGTAAACATTGAAGCAGTAGATAAACATTCTGCCATGCTCAAAACTTAGGTTTGAATTCATATTCAAGATTGATTAAATAAATATTACCATACTATATATTTATTTTTTGTTCTTTTTCTTATTTTTACATAAATATTAAAGCAGTAGAGAAATATACAGTCATGCTCAAAATCTGCATTTGAATCCAAATTCCAAATTGAATGACCTTGAAATTTTTCAGACTTTAATATAAGATGAAAACCTTTTTTTAACTCAGCTAGACAGCCATTTTAAATTACCATGCAATATCTGGATATTACACATTTATATATTTATCTTTGTTTAAATAGTTATACCATTATTTTTTGTTGATTAAAAAAAAAATTTCTGGAAAACTATTAAATATATAATTTGGTAAACAAAAGAAAGCCTTATTTATTAATAAGTTGATATATATTTTAGATTTGTCTTTTTTTAAAGAAAATTTAAATATGACTTGTTTTTAATTTTTTTTTTTTTTACATTTATTTAAAACTTTATTTCATCATCATCATTTTTAACGATTATTGAGCCACTACAGGATGAAAGTCTCTCCAAATTCAATCTCATCTTCTTCTATCTTTAACCTGTCTTCTCCATATCACCTATGTATATTTCCTTATTTCATGTATTCATTTTACATGGGATCTCTTTCTAATCCTTAAGATTTCAATTGGCACCTATTATCACCTCTTTTAGCAATATGGCCAGCCCAACTCCACTTCAGTTTCTTAATTCTTTTAATAATATCAATAACACCTGTTTTTTTATCTCACCAATGTATTTTGTTTTTGATCTTTCCTTGGAACTCCTAATATGTATCTCTGCATACTTCATTGCTCCTCTGCTAATATCCATAAGTAAGTACTGGTAAACATATTTATTAAAAACTGTATTTTTCAAGCACATGAGTGTATTTTCTTTTAATATCAAGTTATTTTACCAAAAGTGCTCCAATCAAGTTTAATTCTATGTTTAATTTCAGCCATTATGTTTTCATGTGCAGTAATAATCTGACCAAGATATTTATGTTTATTAACTTATTGTAACTTATCATTATCAATCTTTACTTTTTTTTTTTTTTGAGAAAAAACATTGAATAATATACTGTGATACATATAGTAATAAATCTTTACTTATTTTATACTATTCAAGATTATTTACATGAATGATTTTATGTCTCTATCAACAAGTCAGGTCATATATATTTTAAGAATATCTTTGATCACTTGACAAATATAATATGATTTTCTTTGCTTATTTTCAATATCTATGTTAGGAGCATTAACTCTTTTTGTTTAATATATTCTAGATAGGTTTATTATAAGATAAATAAACAAAGAATAATAGAAAATAATTTTATTTTCAAACTTCAGATTAGTTTCTGGATATGAGCTGTTTTTTTTTTTATGAGAAACCTGTATTAATTACTTCTTTTATACTATTCAATCTGATAATTTGTGATTCAAAACTATCTTTCCATAGCTCTTTTCTATATGGATGAGTAATTCAGTAATGTTGATATTTTATTTCTTTACATATTTAATCTCACTAATATTTATTTATTTATTTATTGTATATATTAAGAATAGTTAACAAATTGATAACTATTTTTATTAGATCCAATAGTGTGCAAAATTCTCTTCATGCTGTTTATTATAATACAAATAAATTAAATATATACATTGTGATATATTAAAAATATTATTATAGTAATCAGAATTGGATTATAATTTTTATTATTTTAGGATACCAATAGATATGTTTAATTTTCATGTTGCCCCAATCATTATAAATTATTTATTAGCCAATCACATTTTAAATATTAATCTCTGCCAGATGGCATGCAGAATTGAAATTTTTATTTTAAACTTTATTATCATTATTGTCCCTTTTACAGAATTAATTACAATTATAGTTCTATTGATATTTACAAGTAATATTATTGATTACTAATAGAACTGATAAATCCATGAATTATACTTATTTTTAATCCTAGAATTAATAAGATCATAAATTCTATTATATCCATGCAATTTAGTGCACTGATAAAGTAATGGATTTATGGGTTAAATTATTCTTGGTCTGGAGCTCAACTTGTTTACTTTTGGTGCTCAAACATCAAACAACTTTTAAATAAACCAACCATATTGAAATTATTGGTCTACTCTGTTGTTAGTGTAGATTTTTTTTTAAAATGACCATATTAATGGCTTACAATATGATCACATTAATGGATTTCATTATATTTTAAAATAAATTTTTAATAATTGACTTTAATTAATAATAATTTGTTAAAATAATTACTGCGAATAATTTCTCTTGTATTATTACAATAATTTTTGTGAATTGTTTCTATGACAATACCACTAGTTTCATGCCATGCACTGTCAGATTATTAGTATATATATTTTCAGTAATTGATAATTCATGTCAGAGATACTACTCATGGAAGAAACAAGTCTGAAAATGGGAATTATTTTTTAAATAATTGATCTGACTTGTGGATTATCATAGTAAAATTTTAATATTTGGTATGAAATTGTTATAAAATATGTTTTGTATATATTATAATTATTCAATAAAAGAAATATCTAATTAGTGCTTGAAATTAAAAAAAGTATTTCATATAAAATATACAATGCAATTTGTAATTCTTCTATATCTATATTCTGAAATAATTTTAGACAAGTTAGACCAATCACAGACAGTAAGTAAACAACTAATTGATGATTCATCTCAAAGAACTAATATTACTATGGTTGTAAATTCTTAACTGATAGAAAGGGCTCATGATTATTACTATTATTAACTATAATAATAATGTGCAGGGAGAAGTTGAAAATCAAATCATAAAATTAAATACAATTTCTTACTACAGGTATATTCTGGATGCTTCATTTATTCTGAGTTTACTGTTGTTAGGAAACAATTTCCAATAACTCTTCATCACATCCAGAGTGTCATTTCTATTTTGTGATGTAGCTTCTGATTAAATATTTTCATCTCTGATAAGTGGTCAGTATGCAGTAATGAAGCAGTAACATGTAAGCCAGTAATGAAGTTCCGTCATTCACTTTCTTCTTACTATACTCACTATGTATTAAATATTACAAAAGCTAAACAGGTATATGAAAAGTGAAAATGGTGGATTATAAAGATAGGAAATTTAATAATATTGTTAGGAATAAGGAATGAAAGTTTCTTTTTGAAAACAAAAAAAAATATGTAACTGATAGAAAGAATATATTAAAGATATGCTTAAAAAAAGAAATAATATATATATGAGAGATTTATAGAAGATAAAAAACTACTTAATAAAGATGATAAAAAGGCTGAAATAACAGGAGTATAATCTAATTATATAATTACTAAGATAATCAGTAATAAGGCCTCTAAGATGAATTATAGAACAATAGCTCTATTACTTCGCAAATAAGATTTTACTCATAATCATTAATAATAAAATACAAAAAAAGATAGATGATAATTGAATGAACATCAATATGATTTTGCAAAGAGAACAGGAAATTTTATGTGGCTTTTATTGGCTTGGAGAAGACTGTTAATAGAGTGGATTGAAAGTTGTTTAAAATCAGAAAAAATGTAGCCCTTAATTGGAAAAATGGATGGTTAATTTCGAATTTATGTAAATATTAAAATACAAAAATAATTAAAAATAGTTGAGGTAAGGCTGTTCATTATCATTCAATTTATTCAATTTATTTATTGAGAATATAATAAAGATTATAAAAGTAAAACAAAGAGTTAAAATTAATTGGAGACATATTCATAATATTTATTCTGCAGAAGATATAACATTAATTGTAGATTCAGAAAAAAATGAATAAAATGCTTAAAATAATGAATATGCTTATAGAGACTTTTAAATTAAATATAAATGTTAATTGGACTAGGGTGAAGGTAGTATATAGATAGAGGAGAAAAAAAGCTGATTGATATGTTAGCAAAATATGCTTTTCAAAATAAATAAAAAACACTACTACTAAATAAAAATATCGATATAAAAAAGTGAAATGAAACTTATTAAAACCTTCATTTGAATTTATATTGACATAGAATTTTGAAATATAGTCTGGATCAACAAGAAAAAAAATGGCAATGAATGGAAATATTAGGTTTGAAGAAAATTAACTAGAATGAGTTGAATGAAAAAGAAAACTAATGATCAAAAATTAAGAGAACTTGGAGTAAAAAGAGAACTATTGAATATGATAAAAGTAATTAAGATTAAGATTTGGGATCATATTATAAGATATAATAGGTTTTTACACAATATTTTGGAAGGCAAAATTTTAGAAAGTATATTGAGAAGCAGACAAGAATATTCTATCTTAAAAACGTAATCGTGAAATTGAATATTTTTCACATGCAGATATAAAATGGATTGCTAAGGATTTAATGAGGTGGCTACAATGTCAAGGCATTGTTTTTAGAAACTGATAATGATGTATTAATAGCATGAATTCTAATTATTGAATAATATTGAAAATCCATTTATCTAAACATACTAATTATATATATATATATATATATACACACACACTGAACTTTAGATGTAATTACAGGGGATTTGAATACAGACTTTCATTCTTCCTTCAGATATCTACTCCATTTTATATAACTGATACAATGATCACATACACGTGAAAAAGATAAATAATCTCTAATATACATATTTTGTGCTGAATCAGCACTCATCAGTTGATTCAGATTATTGGTCAGTTTATATTAAGATAAAAAAAAATCTTCAAACTTTAATAGATATACTTCAATATTCTCCACTTTCCAACTCTTCAGCTATCCATATTGTTGAAAATCTGATGATGGAAATGCTCAAATCCCTTGTTGATGCCAATATTGTTGTCATATTCATGTTTACTTTAAGTCACTCTGATCCCTCAGATACTTAAAAATCAACATGGATATGACAACAATAGTGGAATAATCAAGAGATTTGAGCATTCCATCATCATATTTTCAATAATATGAATGACTGAAGAGTTGGAGTGTGGAGAATATTGAAGCCTGTCCTTTAAAGTTTGAAGATTTGCTGTCTTAATATAAACTAGACACTGATTATGGCTTAGCCCAAAATATGTATACAGGAGATCATTTATCTTTTTCACATGTATGTGATCATGTGTATTGGCTATATCAGATGAAATGAATAGCTGGAGGGAGCTTGGAAGTCTTTGTTCAAATCCTCTCTAATTAATTTTCTATTTGTAAATGTATTGATATGGTAAAATTATGCTTTAATCTTCTTAATAAAAATGTATTAAATGAAACAAGTACATATTAATCTTAATGAATCATCTTAATTCAGTAAACCATTCATTATTTCAAGTCCTATGGTCCAATATCAGCTCTCAACAGAATGATTTTGCATTTAAGATGTTGTCATGATTAAATCTGTTTAAACAATGTAATTTAAAATCAAAAATTTATAAACATATATTCTATAGAGATAGGGCAGGGACAAAAAAAGTTAATTTTCTGTTGATTTTTTTAATGCTTGCTTTTTAAATAACAGAATAATTTTGTGAAGTCTTTAAAGCAAAAACTGAAATTAAAACTTAAAATTATTACAAAATGCCAAATAGGATAAATTAAGTGAATGAGCAAAATTTAAGAAATTTGTTATCATCAACATTACTAGCAATCATTTGTATATGAAGATAACAACACACTAGTCACTTCTATTAACAATAAATGGAATAGTTTTCACTAAAAACATAGTTATATATTTCTTTGAAAGAAAAAAGCTTTATAACTAACTATTAATATATTTGCTTCTAAAAATGTTAGTTTTTCTTTTTTTTTAAAAAAAAAAACATTTTTATCTGACATCATTTATAATAGATAAACCAACAGAAATAATCACATGTGGAGCTTAAAATTCATAAATTTTATAAGTAAATTAATAAAAAATCTTCTTATATCTTTATACAAGATGAGATAAGAAGTAAATTTTTTGTAATGGCTTAATCATTTGTTGAGTAAAATAATAAATTTAATCAAAAAAAAAAGAAGAAAAGATGATTGCCAGGAATAGTAGATAAAGTGTGACTTAATATTTTTAATGGAATTTGCAAATAAATTAAATATTTTGAATTTAAAACTTTAAAAAAATTAAAAAAATACTTTTATACATTAAAAAGGTAAAAAAATAATTTTTCTTCAGTGGTCACAATATTCTTGCTATTATATGGCCTGAAATAAAAGCATGGTGTAAAGAATAATTTAAATAAACTTGCAAATAATGACCCATTTTTTGTGTCAATACCAATCTATTTTTCAAATAAAAAAAGGTGAATAAATTGACATTGATATAAAAAAGTAAGTATTATTTGCAAGTTTATTTAAAAGTGTCTTCATCCCTTTGATCATATAATATCCAAGAATACTCTGAAAACAAAGAAAATTTACTTTTTTACTTTTTAATTCATTTTCATGAATAAAAATGTTTATTTATTTTTATATATAAATTTGTTGTTTTATATTTTTTAGTTTATAAAGTTCCAAAAATAATAAAGATAGTTTATGTACAATTTAATATCATTAGATAGCAGTAATATAAACAGGATTGAATTTCTCAAAAAAAGTTAAAATTTTTAATTTTCACTATTTTTTTGCTACAATTGTTTGCAAACTCTAAAAAAAAAAAAAAACTATTATAATTGGAACTACTTGTATATGCAAAGTTTCAGCAAGCTCAGAAATGGGAAAATGAATTATAAGATTTCACTAAACAAATGGACAAAAATAGAATTAAATAAAAGCATAAAAAAAGTAAAGATAAGATCATAGATTAGAAAGTTAGTAATGCCAATATTAGTTAAAATCATTTTTCTATGCACATTAATAAATTCCAATAACATATTTTTAATGATCTTTAAAATAGGAAAGTCACCTTAAAAAATATACTATTTATATCTTCATGTATGGAGTCACTAAGATTTGTGACAGAACTCCCAAATTGAGATTTAATGTAATATTGCCTTAAGACAGTATTCTATTGAGTTACTCTAAATGATTTTAGTCAGACAACTTAAGATACATGAAATGATATTTTAATTTTGAAATATATATATATATATATAACAAATAAATACTTCTGTTTTTTACTTGAAATAACAAAAAAGCAACATAATTGTTATTATTGATAGAGATACTAAAACTTATATAATATTGATAAATTTAATATAATATTAATAAAAAATTTTATATAGTTTCTTGCCTTGATAAGGACTTAGGTCGAAAATGCAAGGTATTTATTAATATTATATAAGTTTTTAGTATTTCTCTATCAATCACAAGAGTTTTTATTTTTATTTCTGAAAAATATATAACTTAAAAGACATTATTGAAAGGGCCATAATCTGATTTAATAATTTTTAAAAAATTAGTTTTTTTTTAATATAAATTAATTTACATATAAAAAACTAATGGCTAAAAAAAATGTAATTATTATTCAAATGAAAAAGACTATACTTAAAGAAAAATGGTAATACTTGAAATTCAATCTATTCTTAAAAACGATAGCAGCAGAAAAAGTTTTTTGGATATATATGAGTAAAAAAAATATTCAAACATTAATATATGTATTCATAATTTAGATTCATATATTTCTGTTAATTAACCTACTTTAAATATAACATATATACTAAGTACCATAAAATTGTTTATCAAAATGTAATAATAAAAGAACTGTAGAAGGCACAAAAAATCATTGTTCTCTTACTAATTTTTATATTGATTACTGTTAAGAGTATTTGCCAAAGTATAATTTCACATTATCAAAGCCCAATAGATGATAAAAAAATCGTTTATCGTATTAATTTTGTAATGAATGTCATCACACTTGTCAAGTGTAATTCCACTTTGCCAAGCCTTGTAAAAAAAAAAAAAATTATAAATATTTGTTGCATAAATATGTTTTGATTCAGAAAAAACTTCAGCAACCTTTAATGCAATAATATGAAAGAATTTTTGTTACATGTATGATAGAGTAACTAGACAAGCTATGATATTTGAGCATTGTCGTCTTACTAGAATGTAATCTGGACCTTATTTTACAATTATATTATAAACTTAAATGATCTTTACAATGTTACACATTTAAAAATTACAAATCGCGACTATATTTATTGGAAAAAAAGATCAAATCACAAAACAAATTGCTCAATCTGATACGCACAAGATTAAATTCAGAATTTTTAAAATAAAATAAAATTAAAAATGTGAAGTCTTGGAAAAAGTCTTTTTTTTTTAAAAAAAAAAATCATAATTAATTGAATAAATTTTAATTACTGTATCTAAAATTCATTTGAGGTGCTAAAATAGTGTTTAAGGTGAAATGCAATGGCAAATAGCCACCAATAATGTTTAATGTTGCCATGGGAGACATGGCTCTTGAACTACAGCTACATGACCTTCCTTTGGCAGATAATTTATCACAAAGCCATTTTAAAACTTAGTTATAATTTTAAAGGTTTTTCTTTAAAAAATTTTTTTATAAGAATGTTTTTATTTTGAATCAAGTTTAATTTTCAAACTAATTTGTCACTAGAGAATTTACCTGATTCTTTGTAAAGATTAAATTGTCACGTGATTTGCAATTAGTGTTCTTAGTATTGAAAACCAAAAAAGAATTGTTACTGAAGATTTATGGACAATAAATTCCTGAGATTGAAAGGCATTATGGGATAAAAATAATAAGATGCTCTTACTCATTGCTTGTAGTGGATATAAAATTATCGAACGAATATAATTTGTCTTTTAAAATAAACTTGTGATTCATATTTTTAATATTTAAACGTTTTTTTATATATCTAAATTAAAAATTTAGTGAATAAGTAAGACAACATATTACTTCACAGCTAAATTCATGGTTTTGTTAATTGAAGGTATTACTTTTGTTATAAAAATAAAAAATATTTAAATAGTTTCAAGCTATAATCACCACAGGAAAATATGTCAAATTGGCATTTATAAACAAAGAAAATTCTTTTTTTTATTGCAGCTTTTCTTAAAATTTATATTGTAATATATATATTACATTGACTTTTTAATATTTAAACTTCTATTAATTAAAATGTATATTTTTAATATATAAATAAAAATTATTATTTTTACATACATTATAAAAAGCTTATTTTTGAAATAATTATCAAATATAAATATCGAAATTAGTTAACTGCCTCAAATAGATTGCTTTTTTAGAACATTAAAAAAATACATTTTCTATAGGAAAAATGCATAATTATTTTGAGGCGATACATTAAATAGGAATGATTTTATGGAATAATGATTAAAGACTATATAAACTTGCTATTCTCAAAATCTGTAGTTTTAATCCAGGTAAAAATTTAAGGATTTTTTTCTGGTTTTAAGTAAATTTAGAATTTTTTCCCCAGGAGTTGATCCACAATTAACCTCCCTAGCTATGGTTATCAAACAACACTTAACAATTATAGAATCATAAAGCAAATAATGAAAACCATGATTCTATATCATCTAACATTAGATTATCCTGATGAGTATTTTTCTTTATAGAAGATACTGGAGAAGCATTTGAACTAAAGTATGGCGTTTAAATAATGATTTATCTTATACCTATAGGAAATAAATTATTTAAAAATTAGTTGGACATCTTTAATGAATTAGAATCTTAAATACATTAATTTATGATTATTTTTAGTCATCATCATCAACCATTAGCAATACACTGCATGATGAAGATCTCTCCAAGTTCAATCCATCTTCTCTGATCTTTAGCTTCTCTTCTCCACATCACCCCTGCACACTTTCTTATTTCACCCATCCATCTCACATGTGGTCTCTTTCTGAGTCTTTTACAATCTCTTGGAATACAGTTTAAGATTTCACTTGTCAATCTATTATCATCTATTCTAGCAATATGTCCAGCCCAACTTCACTTCAGTCTTTTAATTTTTTCAATGAGGTCAGTAACACCTGTTTTTTTTCTTACCCATACATTGCATTTTTGATCTCTTCTTGTTACTTTCAACATGCATCTCTCCATATTTCTTTGAGTGGCCTGAAGTCTCTATATTGCTCTTTTATTAAGTGTCAAAGTCTCAAATCCATAAGTAAGAACTAGTAAAACACATTTATTAAAAACATTCCTTTTCAAACACATAGGCATAGTTATTTCTACCAAAAGCACTCCAACCAAGTTTAATTTTATGATTAATTTCATCCATTATGTTTCCATCTGTATTAATAATCTGACCAAGGTATTTGTAGCTATTAATTTCTTCTAACTTATCATAATCAATCTTTATTTTTATATTTTGAGAAAACCCATTAAACATTACTTTAGTCTTTTTAACATTTATCTTTAATCCTACTTTCCTCTGATAACTCCTGAAACATTTCCTGCAGCTCTAAAAAATTATTTGCAAAAACAACTACATCATCTTCAAAATCTAAATGACTTAAATAATCTCCATTTATTTTCACTCCTTTAATTTCCAATTTTAATCCACAAAATACTTCTTGCAGCACTGCTGTAAAAAGTCTTGGAGAGATGGAGTCACTCTGTCTTAACTCTTCTCAATGTTGACTTTCCTAGTCTTAACTCTTTTCAATGTTGACTTTCCTAGTATCATTATGTAATCTAATTGTTTTGTTTTTTTTGTTTTTTTTTTGTTGCTGTTGGATTTTTATAAATATTCTTTAAAATATGAGAATATTCTTGATCTGTACCCTGATGATCCAATGCTTTAATCACTGAAGAAATGTTTATAGAATCAAATGCCTTTTCATAATCCACAAATCCAAAATATAATGGCAACTCATATTCATTTGTCCTTTCTATAACTTCTCTCAATACCTGGATATAAAAAATCACTTTTAAATCCAGCTTGTTTTATTGGTTGGTGGAAATCCAATGTTCTCTGTAGACGAGTTGTAATTATCTTGGTAAAAATTTTGTATAAAACTGATAAAAGGCTGATAGGTCTGTAATTTCTAATTTTTTCTTTATCACCTTTTTAAAATATTAATATTAATATTGCATTCTTCCAATCATTTGGTACATCTTTATCATTTAGACATTTTGTGTATAACTTTGCTAAAAAAATTCTATTTCTTTAACTGCTTCTTTTAATACATCAATTACAATTCCATCATTATCTAGAGCATTTCCTTTCTTCATAAATTTAATTGCATGTCTCACTTCTTCATTTAAAATTCTGGGCAATTCAAAAGATATAATAGATATAGGAGGCACTTGTTCTTTATTACTATATAATTCTTGATAGAAGTCTTCTACCCATTTTATGATGTTATTTCTCTTTTTAGTAATAATTCCATTTTTTTTTTTGCAGATATAAATTTTCTACCAATACCAAAATGTTGTTTTACACTCTTGAGACTTTTATTCTCTTCTACAACTTTCCTTTCTAGTTCACAGTTATTCTTTCTTATATCATTTTCAACTCTTTTTGCACCACTTTACAAAATTTATATTTCTTCTTTTATTCATAAATTCTCTAGTCTCAGTAAAAATTTTGTTGGGCAAATTTCTAATGTTCACTACATAGATTCTTGTTATTAAAGATGTTATTAGTTTGTGATTATTCATATAGTATACAAACATGGATGAGCTGCTCACCAACACACATTGGCCAATGTGGTGAGTTTATTGGCATTTTACCTCTGAGTTTAAGATCAAGAAACACCATGGTCTTTTCAGTTGCCTGATAAGGCAGAATGAATGTATGTGTAAATGATAAATATTTTTCCAATATTTACAATCATAACAGATAAAAATAAATCATGGTCTTTATTCCCAGGAGGCTGTAAAGTCACCAACCAAGGCAGTAGTTGGTGGCCAAAGGTGAAGGATGCTAAGAATTCACTGATTGTGGATACAGGCTGCCATTTGAAATACAAGTGAAGTAGGATTCATTATATATAAAAAGTGGAAGAACAACATTGTGGAGATTGATGGTGTATCAAACAGAGTGGCAAGATTAGTTATACAACTTAATAGCAGATACCAAATGCAGATAATTCAGGTTTGTGCCCCAATTAAGTTTTCATAGTGATGACATAGTAGAAGATTTTTATATGAATGTACAAACCGCTTTTGATCAGAGTAAATAGCATTTTAAAATTGTTATCAGAGTCTTTAAGGCCAGAATTGATAAATAAATGAAAGATGAAAGTGCTGTAGGTAATTTTGGTTATTGTAATAGAAATGAGAAAGGACATAGACTGGTGGAGTTTGCAGAAAAAGAAAAACTTTATATTATGAATTATTTTTTTGAGAAAAATGTTAAAAGAAAATAGACATGGAAGCATCCAAATGAAGGTACAGCATAATTGGATTATATTTTGACTAACAGCAAATACATATTTCAAGATTATAATGTTCTTAATAAATTTAACACAGGAAGTGATCATCGATTAGTAAGATGTAAGATATGTGTTAATGCAAAACTAGAGTGACAAAAATTATTAAGAAAAACAATATTTACAGTTGATATTTCTAATCTTCAGAAACATTCTAATGAATTTAAATTAGAATTTCCAAAATCGGTTTCAAGTATTAGTAGATTTTGAACATGATTCAGATGTGAATAAAATTAATATAAAAATAACTGATACACTTTTATTTTTTTAGTAATGAAATATATATATAGTAAATGCTAACACTTTTAAAAGTTTATCGATGAATAAGAACAGACAAGAGGCCATTTATATAGAGAAAGATTAGGAATTAGTTTTTGTATTATATTAAAGATTACTTACCAATTATTATGGTTGTTTGTTTAAAAAAGCTGTTGTACTTTGAAATGTTATAAATACATTAATGGTCAGAATTCTTTTCAAGATATTAACATATTTGTTTCTCCACATGAATGATTTCTTCTGCCTATCCATATGCAAGGAAAAAAACTTAAAAAAAAATATTTGACAACTTTAACCATTAAAGTATTCATACCAAGTATACTTGGATTCATTTATGATACATTTGCCTGTTATTAAAATTAGAATGAAACCATTATTTCAGCTGAATTCTACTAGCCAATGACATGGTGGTAGAAGTTACTCAGAAATGTTGCAGAGACATACAAAAATCTGTTCAGCATCCAAAAATCTCTTCAACATCTTTTAATGATCTCTACTAGTTTTATGAAGACTAATTGAGATTCAGGTAAAATGTCAGTATAATGCACATACTAATGGTAAGCAAATGGCTACATGGACAAGTCTAAACTGAATGCTAAAAATACTTCACTTTAAAATCTTTATATATATATATATATATGTTCAAAAGATGGCGCTATATATATATATAACGATTTAAGAAAGCTTCATATCATTTTTTTTATTAAGGAAACATCCATAAAATTTATAAAGAAATATAAAATAATTTTATGCAAAAGTGCTAAAAGATTAAATTTTGATGTTGTTGAATAAGTAAACGCTGATTGTGAGTATTCAATAAACTACATTAAATGTTTGTAAATTTGAAAAACAATTTAGTATAACGAGAGTGATTAGAAAAATAATTTTTATCAAGTGGAGCTGATTACCTTCTTAGATGCAAAATCTGAAATAATTAATTAGTTTTTTTTATTCATATTAATATATAAATTTTAATTTTTGCTGAAATAAATCAAATTTGCTGAAATTTGAAAATTGCAATTATTGAATTATTTTTAATCGAAGCTTTTTTATGGTTAAAAGCAACTTTATATGGCTTTATAAAATATTTAATTTATCCGTTATGTGTCTCATTATGTAAAAATACTAAAGTTAATGATGTAGTTTTAAATATTGAGATGTGAGAATAAATTATGATAAAATTTCATTGTCTCTAAAAGTAGTTTGGTTATCTGTCAAATTACCATTGATGATGATTAAGTATTTTTTGATGTGATACTAAATAACCTCTCTTTAATTGAAATCTTATTAGCCAATTTAACCTTTAATTTTCTTTGAAAAATTTATTTATTTCAATAAACCCATCCACTTTTTACTTTTTATTACCAAATTATTTCTAAAATCATGTTTCATTTGTTTTCTATTCCAATTTAATAAAAGCTATTTTTTCATTCTGCTTTATTTGGACTACCAATATTTGCATTTTTATATTAAAGTTTTTTTAATCTTTTTTTTTTTCTATAGTTTTTTTATTCTGGAATTGCAGTAATCATATTAATTTTCTTTTTTTTTTATAAAGTCTAATTATAATAAAGTGAATTTAAAAATGAAATTGTGTTTTTTATTCAAAATTTGATAATATTCTGTTGAATATAAGATAATTCTTAAAATTCATGAGTTTTTTTTCTTTAAATAACAAATTTCTATGTTTACAAATGGACAAATGAAATCTTATCATGAAATGATGATCTAAATTTAAAACTTAACATCCTCTGCCAAATGCTCATTCCCTTGGCTACTAGTTTTAACAAATAAGGAGTATGTTTTTATGTGCATAAATGTAAGTACAAATTAAATATTTATATACCCACAAAAATCTTTCAAATCCAATTAATGCCTCATTTAGAACTGTCAGGTTGTTAAAAAGAAAATCCTAATGCTAGATTCAAATCCAGAGTTGAAAACCTTTAATTTCATTATGTTGGAAGCAACTATCTACGTTTTTATTCACATAGTAAATATAGTGGCAATATCAAAAATGTCTAATACAAAATATTTGCTTTGAATCTTGATAATATCAGTAATAAACCACAGTTACTAGCAACTTATGTCTTATGGGTGTTACTATTGTTTGAGGATTTGCATAGATGATGATCAACAAGTGAAAAAGAGAAAATAATAAAAATATCATTTCAAATGTGTTTTCCATTCTAACCTGTAAGTTATCACTAGCAGTTGTATTTAGAATAATATAAAATTTTATTTTTTCTGAAAAAAATTAATAGATTAACTAAATGGTAAAATAGCCCAATATATAACTACAAATATATATTTATAAAATATTTAAATACAAGTATAGTATATATTACAAGCATAAAGCCAAACTAGTCAATATACAATTAAAATTATTCCAAATCCAAAACTCAACCAGACCAGTAAAAAATAATATTAAAGCATAACAAAAGGTTTCACTGCTACAAGCAGACTTCTCAAGTATAAAGAACTACAAAAACTACACAATATATATAATATTAAACATTAACCACAAATCCATTTATTTCCCATCTACCCTTAATATTAAAAAAAAACTCTTAAATAAGTTAATTGCTTAAGAATAATAAATTTTTAATAATAAAGATTCTTTAATTCTTCTTTTGATTTCATTTCTCTCAAAGAAGACAATCTTAGCTCCATCAAAATTAATAGTGTGGCCTGTATCTTTGTTATGGGCATATAAAGCAGAACTAAGATAACTATTTCTGACTCTTCTTTTATGAACCTTTATTCTTTCATTTAAACTCAAACTACTCTGACCTATGTAGACCTTCTTACAAAAAAAACAAGAATAAATATACTAGACCAGGAATAGTCCTCTTATCAAAAATTTCCTTTGTATTATTTAATAAATTATTCAACATAATACCTCCTTTCCAAGCAATTTTCTTATTTCCAAATAATTTGCTATTCCTACATACAATTTTATAAGAAGACAATTTAAATGGCAAAAAATAAAATCTTATTTTTCTTTAATATGATTTTATTTCTTTGCCATTTAATTTATTTAATTTCTAGTTTAAACTTTTGGCAAACATATATAAACAACAATCAATTCATGTAATAACTAACTAAACCACAATAAGCATTAACTTTTAAAAAAAAACCTTAAATAATAAGCAAATTGTAGAAGCACTTTCATTTATAAAATAGGTGTAATTAACTCCCTTACTACACTATATCACATTACCTCCTAAGTTTCACAAATTTTATTGAAGTTAATTGTATCTCCATCTTTTATAAGTGAAAGCAGTTGATAAAGATTACATAATAGTACTTGAAAGTCTTCTGCAATGTGCTTATTATTTAATGGTTTTTTAAACTTAAAAACTTGTTTAACTTATTTATTTTATATATATACATCTTTATCCTAATTAGCATGACAATTGGCCTGCAGAATGCCTGATAATATAAATTCTCACCTAAAAATAAATAATTATAATGAATTCCTATGCAAAAAAATAATTCATTATTTTAAATTTGAATATATAAAAAATCATTAAAAAAAATAAAATTGATTAAACATTTTACTTAGAGGTCCCTACTATCGCATTTTACACGCATATTATCGAGGTTATAGCCTCAGTAAATATTACTTATCATATTATCAAAAAAATACAAACCTGTGGGTCAATATACTATTAAAAACATTTTGATAGATATATTTTTTAAAAACAATTATAATTTTTCTGTGACTGGTAGACATTTTGTTCTAGGCATTTTGTTTCTTATGTAGCCACAGAATATTTCTTGAATCAAGATTCACTGAATTAAGATAAAGCATGAAGAAAAAAACTAATCACAATGTACATTTTAAAATTAAATGAAAAAAATTACTTTAATATTTATTTTGCATGCATTTTATGTTTAAATATTACATTTTATTTTTTTATAGTATTATTTTTGTTTTAATCACATATTTTTTTAATTTTATATGAATGCAGTGAAATGTTATGTATAGTTGTTTGGTGAATTTTTAATAATATATATAAATGTTTTAATCATTTTTATCTTTTGCAGATCTATGTTTTAAATTTAACCTGCTATTATGTTAAATAAATCACAAACAAATTGTGAAATTATTGATTTTAAATTGAAAAAATAAATAGTATTATAATGTTATGTTCAGTAACTTTTGATCATATAAAATTGATTATTAGATGCATAGTATATGAAATCATTTCCCACCTCAAAATAACTTATAATTGTGATGGTAATTACATTCATCATATTTTTGCTGTAAGCAAAATAATGTTCATAAGATTAACTAATATGCACATTTTGTAATTAAATACTGATTCACTTTGATGTTGTACATGATCAATGTATGTTGATTACTGTGTTGAATGAAACTGAATTTTTTTTGATTTTGATGTCATTAGAAATAAAAATCTTTTACACTTTGGATATTTAATAGATGAAATCACTGAATGTTTTGTAAAGTCACTGTGATAAAAGTAAATTAAGTGCATTAATTGCATTTTAGTTCTATAATTAAAATAATATTAGCATGAATATCACCATTTTATTTTTGGAAGACATAGCTTTAATAAAATCACTATCCCTTGATGTCATCAATCAGACAAAATGACTGCCATTTTTGATCACCATCTTGGAAAAATGGAGGATGTTTTTTTAAGCAAGTTAAAATTTTTTTTAAAGAATGTAATAGTAAATAATTGATTGTAAATCAAAGTAATGAATGCAAATTCATGATGATGATGATAAATCTTTGCATAGAGATCCATCACTATCTGAAGTAAAAGTGTATATGCAATGAAATGTGTGTTTTTCTGTCTTTGTAATCAATAAACACTGAAATATTTTTGAATTTTATATAACTTTTGTTATTAAATTTCTAATGTTTCAACCTTTTCACATGTATGTAGGTCACCTTTATGGTTTTTAATATACGGTATATTTTCAAATTATATATATCCTATAAATTAAACAAAATACAATAAATTAAGAGAATGATAATATTACTAATTAATTTTTAACTCTACTTCATTGAATATCTCAACATATGTCACCAATTCTTTTATCATTATTATTTTGAAAGGAAAAAAATTAGAAAAAAGTTAGAGAGGCAGGTCAAAAACATACTACCTTAAAAATGTGATCATTGAATTTGGATGTTTTTCATCTGCAAATGTGGGATGCATTGATGAAAGTAGAACGATGTGGTAGCAATGACTAGACATTACATTTAGAAGCTGATTATTATTATTATAAAGTTTGTTTTTGCTTATTTGAAATAGAAATAATATTATAATATATTTATACTACTGAAATAAAAACTCACCAATAGCTCGCAACATGTGAGAAAGAAGAAAACTTAATAAAAACAAATTACTGATGAATATTGTAACAGTCAGAATCGTCTATCTCGCTAACACACTGCAGAATTCAAACCCCAGACATGAAACTGAACATTCTAGGAGGGGTTGCCTTCTAGATATACTAAGTTCAAATCTAAAGTCCAAATTTCACAGCACCATCTACGTGATAATGCATCTGATGCCACTACTAGTATAACCTTTGACCGGTGCCTGGTGGTCAGGGAGAAACAAAAGACTATGCTAAAAGAAGCTTGGGTGGCTAATTAACGTCATTTACAAAAGAAATGCAGAAAATATATATATATATATAGACCGAGACAGTGATAGGAATCAAATAAAATAAGAGATCAAATTTAGTTTTAAATAATTTCACAAAATTTATTCATATAAATTATATATATAATGCCATTGTCTGCTTATATGAGACAGGGACGTGTATTAAATAATTGTTGGCATTATATTTCAATAAATGACAAAAGGTTTTAAAGCAAAGTGATATATTCTATTCCTCGGGCCAATAGCATTATGATAATGTGCTTGAAGAGATAGGAACATGTGCGAGGTGCTTTGAGTAATTATACAAGTTTAAGAAAATATTTGAAATTAGTTCTAAAATATTTATTGATTTCGAGAATAGCATGGACAAAAGCTTACTAAGCAACAAAGTGGGAATGTGATCAAAGCATTTATCTGAGAATAATAATAATAGAGTTGCATTGGGAGGTCAGTATTGCTGATAATGAATTTATTAAAGTTGGAGGGTGTGACATGTTTAAGTCACAGATGCTTTGTAAAATAAATATAAAATAAAACAATATTGAAGATCCGGAATAATTACGGAGGGCATCTCACCGTTAACCCATAGGAAAGTATTTTGATGAACAGCCAAAACTTAGCGACTGGGTGACAATTGTGTTTAATTCCCAGGTGTGTCATTTGGGGACACACTCTGCCTGGAAAATGCAAAAAGGCTAAGACAATGGCCTTAGCCGTGTAAAGAATCCTTGGAAAAATAAAACAAAGTGGTCTCAACAACCAATTCACTTACCAGCAATATGAGATTAGTGTATATAAAACATACTGAATGGGTTTTACTTGGATTAAGAGAAATGCCCAATCAAATTCCCAGAAATTCATTTAAAAGGGTCCACACATTTTCGACATCAATGATGTACTTTGTAATTAAAGTAGAACACGGTAATTAAAATAGGAAAATGCATGCTTGTGGGTTTGAAAAGTAAGTATAGATTTATATACACAATCATGCATTAGGGGGCACATTTAATCATTGACCTCGCACATACTCTCATATTAGATTAAAATCAATAACATGTAGATTTTAAACTATGTGATTATATGATATATTAAAGAAAAGAATCGCCCTCGAATGAGTGATTTGCAAGATAATAAAAATTGGAAATTATTTAGAAATTTAAAATATGCCTTTATAGCGGCGTCTTAGTTTCAACAAAAGGAATAATTCACTCGGTCAAAGATGATTCTGACACATTATCATAATAAAATAAAAGAAAGCTTTATAAATAGAAAATCTTAACCCAAGGATAGAGAGCAAAATGTTGAGTATATTTAAACACGTTAAAGAAATACATAATGAAGTTATGTGAGATATAAGAAAAACAATTTTAAATAGCTATAGCATGTTAGTTATCACAAGAGCTCTTGGGTTAATTTAGGGTTACCTCTGGAGAAGCATTTTAGGTAGATTGCTGTTCGGCAGGTTTTTATATAATTTAACAGCAAAATCTGGAAATGTTCATATTTTTGCAGCAGCAGCAGTTCCGGGGTTCCCTATGTGATAGCTTCCGATAGTCTGGAGCAGCGGCTTGCTATTCCGAGGGGACATGGCCATCTTGACGCCTCTACTCTGTCATGTCAAGATTAGAAAATTATTAGGATAGAACTCAGAATGATTTCTCTTAGAAACATTAGAATAAAAACTGGAGAACAAAAGAAAACCCTTCTTTTTATAGTAGACGTTAATAATAGAACTGTCCTGGAGCATTACAAAAATATATTGGACTTATCAGCTGTAATTAAATCTATCCCAATGTCTAAAGGAATTCAACATTAATTAATTTCTTTTGTTAATTTCCCTGTCGACATTCGGATTACAGACTAGATTTAATTAAAACTTATTTTTATTAATTAAAGAAAACCTTAAGTGGACATCTGCTGTTTTTAGATAAACTTATAGAACATTAACTAATTAAACTATTGTCCCTGATTTATTTAAACAAAAATATTTGGAATAACTTTTATTAAATTAAAGAAAATGATTTTACTTTTTAAATTGCAATATTTGAATCTATTTACTAAACGAATATTTACTAAATGAATTTTATTTTAAATTAAAATATATTACGACAGTAATATATTTGTAAATAGATTCAAACAAAATAACTTTAACAATTTATAATTTTGATATGTTTTAAAATGCATATCATAGTGTGTGTGCAATTACAACTTATATAACCTACTTTTAAATAAATGTAAATTATGTGAACAAAGACATGATTCATAATATTTTATTTTATTTGGGAATAAGTTATATATAAAATACGAGCACTGTGCTCGTGGTTTAAAATTAGGTGGGATTTTCGGTATATAAGTGTATTGCAGACACACTACGATAGATTGGGGTTCAAACTAAGGTATGAGGGTAGGAAGTAGGTGAGAAAAGGTGAAACAAAGATCTGCAAAGCAGACCTTACTGTTTCAATATATATATGTAGCAGAATTTAATAAGATCTAAAAAAAAAAAAAAAAACTAAAAAAGAAATGACATGGTTTAAAAAATGATTACTTTAACAGTCAACTATCTATTAAATTTTTAAGATTGTATTTAAAAGCTGATATAAAATCTGCCATTTAATCCATTCATTTATAAATAATTTATACGTTTCCATTTAAAGTAGATTTAACCTGAAAACGAAGCAGCTAAAGGTTCATATTCACACACACAACTTTTCAAACATTCATTGTCTATTTATCAAAAGTTGATTGATAGGATCCTGACACTTTTATGTAGACATTAAGTTTTTGTATTTTTAAATTTATCAATTTATAACAAAAAAAAAAAGTGGAGAGAGAGGGGGAGATAAAACTTGTTCTGCTATAAAACCAATATTGACAACTGTTAAATATCAATTGAAAACAAATTTAACCATTTTAAAAATAGTTATCTTTTTTTTTTAATTTTGTTTTAAAAGTGTTTTATTTACATGACATTGAAGTTGTAATATGTCTTAGTTAAAGACC